>JAJIYU010008535.1:0-17908 GCA_030144865.1 Tinospora cordifolia | reverse complement strand
AATGAATAATTAATTAAAATTATTACCAGGGTCCGTCGTAGTAGTGTTGACTGAGTAACCCTTATGCAGCAAGTGCTTAACAAGAAGAGATCCCAAGTATCCAGTGCCTCCGGTTACACATGCTACCACCTTTCCTTCGTTCTTTTCCATCTTAATTTCACCTTAGTTCTTCCTGCAAGGATGGTAGTGCAAGAATATTATATATCACCTGCTTTTATAGATAGATCTTCAACTAGGAAATTAAGATGGCCTTATAATCAGAAGCATGAATATTATAATTAAATTAATACTTAAAAGACCTAATTAATTAATACGTTACAATGCGTGAGTATCTGGGAAAAAAATTTAGGTGACCAATCAAAATCACATTTACCTGATTAGTGTTTTCATGCATTATTTCTTTTAAGAAAAGCATCTGCAGCTTTCTAAAATATAATTTCTAAAAAAAATCAGAATATAATCTGTTCATTTAATTGATTAATGTTTGATATTTATTTTTTAAATTTTGAAAACAAGAAAGAAGACTTGTTTAGTTTTATCATGATTTTAAATGAATTAAGTAGAAAATTTTATGGGTCGTACCATATACAAGGAAATATATAGAAAACAACACTAAAATATCTTTTGAAAAGTTATTTTTTAAGTACTATGTTTTAAAACTAGTTTTCAAATTCTATCAAATTAAACAAGTTTCTTTTTTTAATAATTTTAAAATTTTTATTTTAAATACAAAAAAATATATTTAAATTTTATATCACACGCAGTCCTAATTTTTCATATTATGCTAGCAAATATTATAATCTTTTTAAAACAAACAAAAAAAAGGTATGGTGTTTTTCATTGATATTTTGATCCGTGCATTTATGCAAGTGACAATGAATTTTTTTTTAATTGTGATTTATGTAAAAAAGATGTCTTTTTTTAATTTTATTTTTCAATAAGTTTTATTATGAATTAAAAAAGAAATTAGTAAGGCACATTTGCGAGCTTGGATGGCTCAGTTCATATTGCATCACGTGAGCATGACATCTAATCTGCTCACCAGCCACCGCTCTCAGTCTTGCTCCGCACGTGTCTTGCTTTGAACACAGAATTAGGATAATTGGCCAAAAACTTTACCATAAGTGTCCTGCTACACAGACAAATATCTCCTCCACATAATATTCTAATCAATGATATATCATATAGTCTTTAAAAATTATTCTCTAAAAGTATAAAAGAATTGCCATTTGTTTGAAAATAATATTTTTGAGTTATCAAGTAAACTAATAAGATTATTAAAAATCTAAAAGGCTAATTTTTAAATTAATTTTATTTAAACTGAAAATATAGATTTTTAAATTAATTTTTCATTAAAAATTAATATAAACATGTGTATTTATCAAAAATTAACAACACAAATTTCATAAAAAAATTTAAATTTGATTTCACTCTTTAAAAAAATATTATTATTTGAAAAATATCATGTGCATTGCAGGTTTATTGTATATCAAAACCCGACTCATTTATTAGACATATCATAATTATATACCTATATATAGCCTATTTAACTTTTTATAATCAATTTTTAGGGTCACTTTCACAAAAAATATTAATAGAAATATAAAACATAAAAAATTTACTAAAGTAAATTTTCTTTAAAAAATAATTAAAAAGATAAATTATATCATCAATATAGTAATAAATACATTAATTTTAAATTAACTTATTCATAATCGTGGTAAATAGGTCATTTTTGGGTTTAGCAATTTAATATGTTTATAATCCGTAATCATGTTTAACTTATTTTGAATCAAACTCATTTATATTAATTAAACTCAAACTTGTTAATTACATGTTGTATTTGGGTTGGATATCGTGTCATGTTACAAATTGTTGCCCCTATCTCAATTTATAGAGTGCAAAAAATATCAATAATCAAGATGAAATAAAATAGATGTAATGAATAATCAATTAAAATACCATTTACTAGTTCCAATACCAAAATAAAATACTTAGGCCCACTAGTCGTTATGAGAAATCCAAATATGCTCAATATTAAAATATCAAATGAAATCCTAAGGCCCATCAGCCACACCTAAACAAAGTTCTCTAGTAACCTTGTTAGTAAGGTAAGAGTATGTAACTATGATCTAATCAAAAGTACTTGAGAAAGGAAATGAAAGGGGTAAGCTCAAAAGAGTGCAATAGATCATCCTAAGCTCATCACAACCATTATCTCGATCAAGATAATAATATGCAAACACTTTCAGATATTAAGCGTTTCAAATACTTTCTTGTTTAAGGTTAACATTAAGACCAAAATGATTATCCTTGATAATTTTCTTTTATTAAATGAGAAATCCATCGATTTAAGGTATCTTTCCATGAAGGCATCAACCTTCAATGATACCTTCCCATGAAAGCATTAACTATTTAGGATACTCTCTAAGGCAACAGGTCAGCCTACAATTAGACCTTAGACAAAACTACGTAGAGATCACACAAAAGTGGTACGATAGCAATCCATGATCTTAAACTTAGTCTATCTCAAGCGAGAATGTACTCATGGTAATCAAATATAGATACATCATGCTAAACCTACCTTTATAGAGATAACTCCCACAATGATCAAGTACGAATATGTTGTGCTAATACGTGGTTAATATCTTATTAGTCTTTTAACTAGCGAGTCGTACAAGTGATTTCTATTAACGTAGTTGGATGCATCCATAGAACTGTCACAATAGTAACATGAGAGTCAAGCATGACTTGGCATTTGGTAGATTTAATCAAATAGACACAACTAGAAAACTATAATGGAAAGTAGTATGGCATTGCACGAACATCCTAACATGGTACTAAGAATTATGAAATCATTCACATATAACTTAAAAGGTAACACAGTAGCATGGAGCCAACACTTCATTTTAACATGATAGAAACTTAACTACATTCATTGTAACGTATTCGAGAACATTTTAGAGATTCTCAAGGGCAATAAAGTAAAATGGAGACTGTTAGTTGCATAACATACTAATAATATTATTTATATAATATATATATATATATATATTGCATTAGTTAAATAGGAAATAAGACATATTTATATATAATTACGTGCATAAATATTTATAAGATCATTGCATGTATTTATATATATTTAGAGAATTTTAATATAATTTTATTTATTTATATTTATAATATAATACTCGAAAAAGGTTTCTAGCGATTTATGCAGGTTAAGGTTAAGTCAATGCAATATATAAACAGGTCCAAAGGAACACAGAGACTAAGCTCAAGCAAGCCATAAGCCAAACGTGTATAAAGCAAGTAAACAAGCCCAAACATCTCGGCCCATATTATTAAACACAAAATGATGCAAGAATTGAGTAGCAAAGCATGTAATTATGCAAGGAATTGCATGGCCAACTGTCAACATATTTGGAACGTGAATTTGTGGTGTAGATTGGATGGCAAAACATGTAAAAATGAAGAAAACCACTGGGTTGACTGTCCACAATTTTGGAAAAAAAATTTGTGCTCAATTCATGATGGCAACAAGTTGTAAACAAGAAGAAAAGCATGGGCAAATGTGAAAAGGAAGAAGACAAAAGAGTAAAGCACCAAACAAGTTGGAAAACCATAGGGTGTTCGTTTACAAAAGAGTCATATAACGTTATAATTAGAGTTTTGCTTCAACGAGATTCATAATTTAGTTTCATAATTCGAGTTGCGGTGAGAATTCTTTCATTATTCGAGTTTTCAAGTTTATTCGAGAGTATGCCCTTTTATTTACTTAATTCTTTGATTTGTAATCTTTATGTCATGTCCTGCTAAATAGTTTTTATTTTTAAGATGTAATTTAGATTGTAGAATCCTTTGATTTTTATTTTGATTAATCTATTTTGAGATATTGCTTTATATTTTGTGATCTTAATGATTTTTATTGATTTGTCACCTATAAACTGATATCAGATTGTTGAATTAACTCGGGAGAGAAGTTCAATAATTAAAAAATTAGAGTAAAGACCTATTTGAATCAATTGACTGGGAAATTGTTAATTATTTAGGAAGTTGCATGTGATTAACATTTTTAATGAATTAGTTTATTGACTGTACGCCTCGAGAGGGGGTTTTGGGCAATTTGACTAAAGGAATTAAGGCATCTCAAAAGAGGATTTTGATTATTAGTGTTACAACCTATAAAAATAGAATTTAGATTAATTAAAATAAAGACTAAAGTGAATACATAATATTTTATTATCCTAAAATCTTAATTCATATAGTTTTTTATTCAATATTTACTTGCTTTCAATTTGCTTTTGATTTAATTTAAGTTCTTATATTTAATTCGATTTTACCCCTTAATAAAGTTGATACTAAAATTAAATTGAAATTTAAGATATTAACCACATACTGTTCTCAGATAATGATATTTCGGTATTTCACCGTAATTACTATTATGACCTTGTACACTTGTAGAATTGTCAAAAGGGACACAATCGTCATTTATGATACTTTTAGGGATACATTTGAATAAATGAAATATGTTAAAAAATATCTTGAGGGATAATATAGGAAAAGAACGAAAAAAGTAAATAATATTTTTCTACCGGACATCATAGACATTTCAAACTAAATTTCAATCTATAAATAGGGCTAAGGGGATAGTTGATTTCATATCCACTTCTCCTCTTTCTTAAGAGTTATAGGTTGTGTTACAAGCTTGGAAAACGCAGGAGTTACAATATTAAGGTGGGGAGTAACCTATGGTTTGCTTATCGTATCTTTATCTTCTATATTTCTGAATTTAAAACTATGTACACATTTTTACTCACTAGTGAATGAATTGTGGGTGAGTGCTGACCCTTGCTAGATAGCTAAATGCAGTCGATGTTATTTGATATTGCAGAATTTCTTTGCATTATCTTGTTATCATGTATTACTTATATACTCTATATGCAGTTATTATCAACTGAGGTGATATGTGAGAAAACCCGCTGGGGGACCTACTGGGTGTCATGCTCACTCATTTTTTTATTTTTCAAAAAATTATAAACGAGAAGGTTAAAGATGAAAATTGAAGAAAAGTAACTGAATAATATATGTTTGTAAATAAACTCAATAATTTATAGTACAAGCTACTCTCTCTCTCTCTCTCTCTCTCTCTCTCTCTCTCTATATATATATATATATATATATATATATATATATATATAGGTTGTAGTATTTATTGTTAAGATAAATTATAATTATGTACTGCTGTTATGTATTAATGTCATTAATAAAGTGTATGTCGAGACTGTGGCGATATCAAATTGTTTACCTTAATCTTTGATTATATTTAATGATCCCTATGATTGGGATTAATACAACATAAATAAGATTGGGGTGTGACAACTTTTATGGCATCAGAGCAGTTGATCTTAAGGACAGGTAAAATAGAATGAAATATATAGGGAAGATTGAAATTTAATAAACTCTCTTATGGTAAAAGAGTCAATTATCTAATAATCAATTATGGTTGAGGGTAAAAGAGTAATTCACCATAAAAGGTAAAGGATAATGTTTATCCAATAATTTATGACTTCTAAGGGTAAAAGAGTAAGTTATCTGATAGGCAATTATAACTGCGAATAAAGAGTAAATTATCGAAAATCATAACTCCTAAGGGTAAAAGAGTAAATTATCTTATAGGCAATTATGACATAGAGCAAAAGAGTAAATTATTAGATTTCAATTATGACTGAGGGTAAAAGAGTAACTTATTAAGTAGCAATTATGACGGAAGAAAAATGAGTAAATTACCAAGAAAGGTAAATGATAATGCTTATCTAAGAATTTATGACTTTTAAGGGTAAAAGAGTAAATTATCTGATAAAAAATTATGACTGAAGGTGAAAAAGTAAATTATCAGGTAGCAATTATGATTGACGGTAAATGAGTAAATTACCATGAAAGGTAAAAATAATGTTTATCCAAGAATTTATGACTTCTAAGGGTAAAAGAGTAAATTATCTTATAGTCAATTATGAAATAATGGAAAGATGAAAGAAAAGAGAGGAAAGATGTAAATTATCTTATAGTAAATTATCTTTTATATATATATATATATATATCAAAGAGAGGAAAGATGAAAAGAAAGAAGTATGAAATAATGGAAAAATGAAAGAAAAGAGGAATAAAAGGGGAGAACTATGAAATAGAGGAAGAATAAAATAGAAGAAGGATGTAACACCTCAATTCTTGATCCTTCATTTCCATCACACTGGGGCAGCACGTGCCCATAAGTAATGAAATGCATCCATCAAGACACTACACATGTCACACAGCAAGAACCGAGACATTATTATTCTCACATTTTCTCATTAAATATCTTCTAAACATACCCAATCTCACACAAATAATTCATCAATCTCTTGGACTCACCAAGATTTATCTCTCAAAAAACAATCATTTTCATAAATGAGGTAACAATTTTGCATAGCCAAACTTAATAAAAATCGGAGTAAAAATCTCAAATATCTATTCAAAACTTGGCTCAAGTGGACATACTCCAACCCAAACTAAAGGTTTAACATATAAAACCATCTAATGGGTTATGTGCCCGATCAAATTTTAGCACTCAATTAAACATCAGAAAATGATCTCAACCATGGGATTTACAACTGTTTATGTTCTTAAAATAGCACTGGCCAAACGAGTTTTTCCAATGATCACCTAAAATGGATATGTTGGGATGAGCTCGAGAGCCTAGTGGATTATACATAATACATCAATAGCATTATTTAAATCAAAAGTAGAACATGAAACCACTTTCAAATATTAGGTGTTTCAAACATTAAGTTGTCAACAATCGTTAATTAGATCGAAGGGTCTAACTCTGGAGTTCTCTCATCATTATCATGTTGAAGAAGACAAGAAAAATACATTATATGTCAGATTCCAATGGGATAGAGGCACACCCATCACCCAACCCAAGAACTAGGGTCACACTCATCACTCCATCACCAAAGAACTAGGGTCGCACCCATAGTTATATAGTTGAAAACTAGGGACAAATCTATCACTCCTTATCACGAGAACACCCACAGTGATCTCCCATGGACCACTGCGACAGTAGGTGGTTCAACTTTTAATTTATTTTTATTTAAATTTCAACAAACATCTCATTACAAGCATAGTTATCATTTTATGATACATAACACATCATTATACAAGAACGAAGTCAAGCTAATCATCTCATAGAAACATAAATGAAGCAATAATCATCTCATGTTATAAAATACATACATATCAGTAGAGAATGCAATTTTTATTATATCGTATTTGTGGAATCATGTCAATCATGCATCATTCAAATAACTTTCTAACATGCTTCTAGGCGTTCAAGCAATATAAACACACCACATGTTCAACATTAAAATTCAAATAATACTAGGGAGCAAGGTAATCACTTCCACCTGTTGTTATGCACCACTTCTTCTAATCCTCATTTCAATGATTCGCATACTCAACCTATAATTGTTTGATATCATAATTCAGTATCTTTAAACCATGATTCAATGTCCACTTAATCTAAGTAGTAATTGGTGTGCACTTAAGTAATATTCGGTGTATAATATCATGTTATTCTTTTGTGTACCACGGTAGAGAAGGGTACTACTTCAGTCACTTAGATCTGTACATGAGACTCGAAATGTTGCTCTTGTGTGCACACATCTCGGTTCATCGTTCCTTCTAGTGTCTAGCGTTCCAACACACCAACATTATACTTAAAACACAAAGGTTATGGGAAGGAAAACATTATTCCTTGGTGTTCTTCGTTCTCCTTCAAAATGAGTTCTCAAATCTTCTTTTGGTTTGTTTCATTGAAAGAGCAAACACACTCTTTCAGAACATCAAACCGTGGGAGAACTAAAGATTACCTTGTCTGTGACCATAAGAGACGTAGTAATCATCAAATGCTTCAACATTTCCACATTTCTTCTTCACTTTCTACTTAAGAAACCAGTTGGAAAGGGTTTGGAATAGATTAGAAACACTTTAGAACACCTTTGGAAAGAAGAAAGGTCAGTCTGCGGCGACTGGGTATGATTCTACGCGATTGTGTATTCGAATGACTAAGAATTAGGGTTTCTGCGCACAAATCACACAAATATATAACTTTCACGTATTACCGCAGTAATGACTCCAATTATCGTAGTAATCGCATGATTAACACATCAAAATTGGGGTTTTTGGCGCATTACCGCGATAGGTTACCGAGATAATCAGAACACATCGATTTTTTGTTTTGTATAGCATTATCGCAATAACAATTTTCATTACCGTGGTAGCTAGAACAATGTCATTTTTATACATTTATGGTTTTTCCTAGCATTACTACGGTAATCCAATTCATTATCGCAGTAATTAGGGTCTTTTGTCATTTTTTGTGTCTTTATAATATCCTCTAAATTTTTTATTACTTTTACAGTTATCCTAAGTTTATTTCTACTTATATTTCATGATTGTGAAGCATTTATAATTTTTAAATTATTTATTTAATTTATTTTATATTTAAAACTTTCAAAATACTCTAATTCGTCCATTAACTTTTGAGGGATTACAAAGGAGAAAAGAAAGGAGGAATGAAAGGGAAGTATGAAATAGAGGAAGAATGAAAGAAAGGAGGAATGAAAGGGAAGGAGGAAAGAGAGGAAGGATGAAAATGAAGAAGGATGAAAGAAAAGGAGAAGATGAAAAAAGAAATAGAAGGCGAATGAATATGCAAAGGTAAGGAAGATGAAAACAAAATAAAGAGATTATTTCTCCTAAGTAATAGCTATAAATAATAGCTAGTTCTCCTATCATGTCTCAATTATTAGAAGCTCAATTATTGGTAGAAATTAATGTAAGAATTTATCTCTTAGAACCCTTGATTATTATGTCTTTGGCAATAAAGAAATACATGACAGTAATTCTTTGGATGCATTTGGTAGATAAATATTAAATGAAGTTACTAATAAGATAATATTAGAAAATACTAATTAGTATGCTCAATTATTGGTAGAAATGAACGTAAGAATTTGTCTCTTAGAACCCTTCATTATTATATGTCTTTGGTAATAAAGAAGTATTAAATGATATTTGTTTAAATGTCTTTGGTAATAGATAAATACATAATAGTACTTCTGTAGATGAATTTGGTAGATAAATATTAAATGAAGTTACTAATAAGATAATATTAGAAAATACTAATTAGTATGCTACTAATACTAATAGAAAGCATATTTCATTTGGAAAGCGAAATAATTGTAAATTGTATGCTATATGACCATGATTGAACAAAGATTTAGAAAATCAAAAACTTTAATTTTGATCATCCTTTTGGGTGGTACGGGACATCTAAATATGTGTTAAAATTGCAGAACATGAGGATTTAAATTTTCGTGGCCTTAATTGGTGAGTGATTAAAATATTAGAGATTATTATTTATCTTCAAATTTAAATGGTATAGGGCATACGAATTCGATAGATAACTAATAATTTCTAAAAGTTTCTATTAATTACTTGTATTAAATAATGATGATAAAGTAACTCACACGTTATAACAAATTAGAACAACTTGACCATTTAAATTTGAAGCGAATGGTTTTTTCATACATACATATGTATATATATATATATATATAAGTATTTAAAAAAAAAAAGAGATAAAAAGAGAAAGATACAAAAGTGCACAAAGTCAAGCACAGTATTATGAGAATATTAACAACAAGTTCCATTCCCTTATCGTAGAAAAATTATGTGGGTAACCAAATTAGTTTAGAAAACTGAATAAATTACAAAAAAAAAATCACAAAATTCTAGTTCAAATGAGGAGCCAAAGCAATTACAATTCTGCTCCTGCAAGGGACAACAATGAACTATGAAATGACATAAGATCATCATAAGCAGAAAGGACATTAACGCCAAAAGTACCAAATGAAAGAGAAGAAAATGTAGGTAGAGGAAGATCCATGGTGAGCCCATCACCATTTGAAGCTGATAATGAGATGTTAAGTTATCCATCGACAGCGATGGAAAAAATTCTTCCATCACTTTATTAGTTACGTTGATCGCAAAATGGATGAGTTACAAGAAAGAAGGGGACCAACTCAATCTCCATATGTCAATTTAGGGAGAATAGAAGAAGATCATCACACTAAGCAAATAACTAAGTTTAGACAGTTGCAGCAACTAACCTTTGATGGGAAGCCTGATGCAGAAGTAGCTCAAAAAGTGGCTTGATGAAACTCGAAAAGCCTTTGAGGCTATGGGAGTACCTGAAGGAAGGAGAATTCCTTTTGCTACATACCAGTTGACGAGAATAACACACAATTGGTGGCAAATGGTTAAAGAAGATCCAAGCTTAAACTATCAACAATGACATGGCTCGCATTTGAGGCCTTGTTTATTGATGAATACTTCCCAAAGGCTTTAAAAAGACAAAAAAAAAAGTTAGATTTTTTCAAGTTGTTCAAGGACAAGTGTCAGTACAACAATATGCAGCAAGATTTACTGAGCTGTCAGTTTTTTCTCTTTATACTGTTGCTAACAAAAGAGATAAAACTAAGAAATTCTATAATGGACTTAGGCCTGAATTAAAGCAAGCATTTTCCATTCTAGAATTGGAGAATTATCGAGAAATTGTAAATCAAGCCATGCAGTTTGAGCAAGAGCAAATACAACGAGAACAACAAAGAAATAAAGGAAAAAAGAGTAGTAAGAGTACCAGGACATGAAACTAGAAACCAAAGGAAATTTTAACAAAGAGAACAAATGGGAAGTTATCAAACTCCAGCTACAAACGAAGGTTGATTGATGGGCATCAATAAGGTTAGATCAGGTTAGGGGGTCACAGACAACAAAATTCAGCAGTTTAAGCGCAACTTAAAAAGAGGCCAAGGAAACTCAAAGACCAATTCCTTCGTACGGAATCAAGGGCTTAAGTCAAATTTCGTTCCTCGGGCAGACATGAGGATTGCTATAGGTGTAGTCAACTAGGGCACATTTCTAAATACTGCATCCAACCTCGCCCTATTGCTCCACCAGTTCCATCAAGGGCACAAAAGCAACCCAACCCCCAAAATTTACAAACACAAGGGCAAGCGTATGCAGGAACAACTCAAGAGCAAATCACCCCAGTTTTGGTTGAAGGTATATTTACTCTATTTAACTCAAGGGTGTGTGTGCTATTCGATATTGGGGCCACTCACACATTCGTAAGTCCTTCAAGCGTACAACATCTAGGATTAGAGGTTGAACCATTAAACCCTAGAATGTTAGTAGCCACACTAGTGGGGACAAGGGTAGAAATCATTCAACTTTGCTCTAATTGCGAGCTTAGAATGAGCAATGAACCTTTCCTCTAATTGCCCTTGATATAATACTACGAATGGACTAGTTAACCCAATTAAAGGCTCAAATAAATTGTGAAAAGAAACATGTATATGTTACCTTTCCAAACCAAACCATTCTCAAAATTCAAGGATCAAGCTTTCATTTTTCCAAGTCAATAGTAGTAGCTTTAAAAATGCAGTTTAAAGGTGATGAAATTGAGAAATTCATACATAATGACAAAAAAGAGTCTGCACCAAGAGTTCACAAAAATGAAGTACCAGTAGTGTGTGAATTTCCAATGAATTTTTTGGATGATCTTCTAGGATTACCACCCATTCAAGAATTTGATTTTGAAATTAAGTTCTATAGGGAACAGAATCAGTATCTATATCACCTTACCAAATGGCTCACACAGAGTTAGTAGAGTTAGATAAACAACTAAAGGAATTAGAACAAAAAGGGTTTATTTGAAAAAGCACATCACCATGGGGAGCCCCTGTTTTATTTGTCAAAAAAAATAGATGGGTCACTTAGAATGTGTGTGGATGATCGAAAGCTCAACCAAGGTACCATCAAAAATAAATATCGATTACCTCAAATTGATGATCTCTTTGATCAGCTACACGAAGCATGATATTTCTTAAAAATAGATCTGCGCTCAAGCTATCACCAACTAAGAATTAAGGTAGAAGACATCCATAAAATAGCATTTCATACTCGATAAGGACATTATGAATTTACAATAATGCCACTTGGTCTAACCAATGCACTAACTGCATTTATGGACCTTATTCATCGAGTATTTAGGCCATACGTGGATCATTTTGTGGTGGTATTTGTTACTAATTTTTTCAAGTAAAATTCTCAAGAAATGGTATTTGTTAATGATCATTTTGGGTTTCTCAAGTAAAAATCTTGGGACATGTCATTTCAAAATAAGGCATCGCAATTGATCAAGATAAAGTGGATGTAGTTATAAACTAGAAAGGGCCTACCAACATCACTGAGATTCGAAGTTTTCTAGAGTTGGTTGGATATTATAGAAGATTTATTTAGGACTTTTCTAAGCTAGTGGGACCAATAACTTAGCTAACAAGGAAAGGAATTCCATTCATCTGGAGTCAAAATTGTGATGCCTCTTTTCAAGAGCTTAAGTGGAGACTAACAACTGCACCTATCTTACAAACTCCAGTAAATGGTAAAGGGTACCCTCTGTACACGAATGCATCTCAACTCAGGCTACATGCGTTATTCTAATGCAAGAAGGTCATGTTATTGCATGCAGGTCTCGATAGCTAAAAACTCGTGAAAGAAATTATCCCACACTTAATTTAGAATTAGTTGCAGTTGTTTTTGCTTTAAAATTATGATGACATTATCTATATGGGGAAAATTCGAAGTTTACTCTGACCAAAAAAGTTTGAAGTATATTTACACACAAAAAGATCTCAATCTCCGATAGAGGCGCTGGGTGGAATATTTAAAAGATTATGATTTCACTATTCAATATCACCCGAAAAAAGCAAATGATGCAAATGCACTTAGTGGAAAGACACATGCATCAGTTTGAGCTCTTGTACTCTCTCAATGGCAAATGATCTTAGAAATCGATTGATTCAATCTGCAAATGGAAGTGGAGCTATCACGAATCAAGTTACGAAGTCTAAGTGCCAATCGAATTTAGTGCAAAAGGTGAAATTATAACAAGAAATAGATCCAAAACTAAAAGAGAAGAAAATGTTACTACTCCAACTACATGATTTGGGACATTGGGCATTTGCACCTAATGGAACTTTTCAATACAAGAAGAGAATATTTGTTCCAAATACTAAGGAGTTAAGAAAGGAAATACTTAACAAATTTCATCGTTCTAAATTTGCCATACATCCAGGAGGAGACAAAATCTACCAAGATCTCTAAGGACAATTTTGGTTCCGTGGAATGAAGAAAGAAGTTGCCAATTATGTAGCAAAATATCTCACTTGTCAATAGATTAAAGTAGAACATCAAAAACCATCAGGATTATTACAACCCTTACCAATAGGGGGATGGAAGTGGGACAATATAGCAATGAATTTTGTCTCTGGATTGCCTTTTAATGTGAAGGTTCAAGATATAATATGGGTCATAATAAATAGACTCACAAAAATGGTTAGATTCTTGCCTATTAAGGCAATTGATACTCTAGCAAAGTTAGTAAAAATATACGAAAGAGAAATCATAAAGCTATATGGAATTCCATGACCCATTATTTGTGATCAAGATCCCTGATTCACCTCACGATTTCGGAAAAGCTTTTAGCACAAAATGGGCTCAAAAATCACAATGAGTATGACATATCATCCACAAACAAATGGACAATCTAAACGAGTAATACAAATTCTTGAAGATAGGCTACAAGCCTATATTTTGGATTATCATGATGGTTGGACAAAGTACCTACACCTTGTAGAATTTGCTTATAACAACAGTTATCAAGCAAGTGTTAAAATAACACCATTTGAAGTAATGTATGGATGACCTTGTAGATCGCCAGTATGATGGATGGAAATGTCAGATAGGTTGGAGATTGGACTGGAAATGATAAAAGAAATAACTGAAAAGATACAATAAATTAGGAAAAAGCTTTGAATTGCTCAAAGCTGCCAAAAAAGTTGTGCTAACAATCGTAGACAGCCATTGGAATTCCAAGTTGGTGATTTTTTATTTCTCAAGGTGCAACAAATAAGAGGAGTTTGTCAATTTAATACTAAGGGAAAATTATCGTGTAATACCGCACCTCCCAAGTCTCATCTTCCACGTCATCTGACGGTTCAACTTTCTTTGATCAAAATTCTTGGGATGCCTGGGAGACGGGCCCGTGCTACATTTTCTTCTTCTTAGACCCCAAATGCAATAGGGTTCCTGTGTACATTAGTCTATATACAAAATGACATCATGGTAAATAAAATTCTTCATTTATTCATTCGACAAATTCTGAGTACAATAAACCATTACAGCGAAAATAAATTTAAAACTAGAAATACATGATTTCATTTAGGCCGATGTGCCCTACATTGAAATAAATAAAAACTTTCAGTGGGTAAATCTCCTCGCAAGCTAATTAATTTCTTGTTGTAAAAAATAATTCATTTTTTTAAATTCTTATTTTTGGGTAGTACAATACTAAAATTATAGGTATTACAGAAAAAAATATCTAGAATTGTTTAATAATTAATAATACATTGAAAGCGTATTGTAATAATTACTTTATTTCAAAATATATTTCATTGTTCAAATAACGTCTAAGAGAAAAAAATTTGGTACATCTATCTACTTATTTTTGCAGATGGATCCGAACGAAAATGATGGTAGGAGGCCAAAGGATGATTACCAGTTTCCCCCACTTTTGGAACAACTTTATGATAATCAGCACTTGAATTGGCCGCTACTAAAAACTTGGGCAGAACCCTATTTTACCTATTATTATTAGAGTAACACATCTAAACTATACTCAACCTTTCCATTTGAATCCTTTGACAATCCAGGAATTGAACAATTAACGACACCACCTCCAATCGCACCAGAACCTATCCTCCATGCATTACTAGAAATTATTCCGCAACCCGAGATTTCAATTATTAGGACACCTTCACCACCTCTTGAAGGCTTTATGCAAGACTATCAGTATGATTTAACAGAAGCCAACCTACAAAAACCATGCCCATCTGCTTATAGTGTGGTACAGGAAACATTGCACCCATGGCAACCCCCTACTTTCTCAGAGCTTAAAAGAGTAGTACCTGATAATCATTGGATGCAATACTTTAAAGACTCTAGTAGAGAACCTTTTGTACATATGCTTATTACACATTCCCTTTATTATAATTTTTGCATAATAAAATTTTGAGGAAGAAATCTTTTAAGGGGGAAGGATTGTAACAGATTCTAGAACATTTTAGAGATTCACAAGGGCAATAAGGTTAAAAAGGGACACAATCCTCATTTATGATATTTTGAGGGATATCTTTGAAGAAATGAAATAAATGTAAAAAAAAATATCTCGAGGGATAATACAGGAAAATGACAAAAAATAAATAACATTTTTCTACTAGACACCATAGACATTTTGAACTAAATTTTAATCCATAAATAAGCCCAGGGGGATAGTTGATTTCATATCCACTTCTCATCTTTTTAAAAGCTACGGGTTGTGTTGCAAGCATGGAGAACATAGAATGAGTTAAAGTATTAAGGTGGGGAGGAACCTATGGTTTGCTTATCATATCTTTATCTTTTAAATTTTTGAATTTGGAATTATGCACATATTTTTTTCTCACTAGTGAATAAATTGTGGGTAAGTGTTGACTTTTACTAGATAGCTAAATGCAGGCAATGTTATTTGATATTGTAGAATTTCTTTGCATTATAATATTATCATGTATTACTTGTGTGCTCTTTGTGCAATTATTATTAACTGAGGTGATATGTGAGAAAACCCATTATGGGACCTACTGGACGTTATGTTCACTCATTTTCTTTATTTTTCAAGAAATTATGAATGAGAAGGTTAAAGAAATAACTTGGCAAGAAATAGAAGAAGAAGAGAACTGAAGAAAAATAACTAAATAATGTATATTTGTAAATAAACTTGATAATGTATAGTATAATCTGCTTTATATATATATATATATGGGTTGTAGTGTTTTATGTTAAGATAAATTTTAATTATGTATTGTTGTTATATATTAATGTTATTAATAAAATGTATGTCGAGACTATGGGATATCAAGTTGTTTATCTTAATCCTTGATTGTTTTTAATGATCCCTATCACAGGGATTAGTACAATATGGATAAGATTGGGATGTGATATTCATCATCATCTGTACTAAGACAATATGAGGATAGAGTATCATTTTTGGTATATACTAGTACTTTGATGTCTCGAAATTTGTACTAGTCCGAGTCTATTTGCAATGTCAATCTAAATCATATAAAATATTATTTTAATAATTTATGATAATTTTGTTATTTGAGATTTAAATTTGCTTAATTTTATAACTCAATACAATTTTTTCTATGATAGACTATTGTTATTGTTACCAGTGCACTATTCCCCTAATTTTATACTATGGACTTAACTAATATTATTTTTTATTTATAAGAATAATTATAAATAAATTTTTTTTATCATTACATGCTTAATTTGATTTCTAAACATTCGTATCATACACAATTTGCATGATCTTTGTACTTATTTTGAGTGTCTTAATGTTTTTGGAAAAATTTTATTATTTTATATTAATCTTTGGCGACCTCAAATTAGGGGTGGCAATTTGTGACACGACACGATAATCCAATACAAACACGACACGAAGTTAACGGGTTTGGGTTTAGCATAAACGAGTTTGGGTCAAAACGGGTCAAACACGATTAGACACCACTAAATGGGGGTCATAAACAGGTGAACCTGATAAACCCGAAAATGACATGTTTAACACGATTATGCATAAGTTAAGAGATAAACTATAAATAAGTTCATTTAAAATTAATATATATATTAATTTTTTGATAGTGTAATTTATTTATTTATTTTTTAGATATAGTATTTAAAATTTTTAATTTATTTTAATATATTTTATATTTTTATTAATATTTTTTATAAAAAAATTTTAAAAAATTGATTATAAAAAGTTAAATAGGTCATATACAGGTACACGATTATAAACACGGTTGCAACACGATCCGTTTATGACACGACCCGTTTACAATATATATGACACGACTCGTTTACGACACGATCCATTTATGACACGATGACACGAATTGCCACCCCTAAACTCAAATTCTAGTTTTTCAACTCTAATTATTTTTGTTTTCTAATTTTTTATGTTTTACAACTTTATTTTACCTACAATGCAATTTTAATGCATTATGAGTTTTATTTTTCAACCCTTAGGCCATAATCTATAAGTGTATTTTATTATTATATTTTAAGTAATTTATAATTATTTTTAGATGCTCTCTAAAAACATTTTTTATTATTATTTTTTATTTACACAATATCATTCAATTTTCAAGATTAACGTATACCATTAATAACAATGTGCAATCAGCATAATCACTTAATAATTAATATTAAATAGATTCTTATCTTAAACAATTAGATTAAGGCTATACAGAAATACAAAATAATAATAATAATAATAATAATAATAATAATAATAATAATAATAATAAAGAATAAGGTTTAGAATATTATCCTAAACAATAAAGTATTACCCTATGAAGATAGAGCCGGGAGACACTTCTGATATCCACAGTATAACTACGTGACTAATGCCTCTATCATTGAAAATGAAATGAATGTATTACTTTTGCTAAGTACGAACCCAAAGATAACACGCAGAAAAGTTATTATCTCCATGTGAATCACGCAACTATCTTGCGTTACGATAAAGTCAAATCAAATAATATTTAGATATTATGAAAAGAAAGAAAATCACTACATTTTCCATTATATATAGTAAAGGAATTAAATAGAAAATATTTAAAAATTTAAACTCTATCAAGAATAC
>JAJIYU010008534.1:0-17986 GCA_030144865.1 Tinospora cordifolia | reverse complement strand
ATATATATATATATATATATATATATGTATGTATGTATGTATGTATGTATGTACTTTAACAAAGTAATCATGGAAATGCATGCGAGGGAGAGCGGTGACGTTGGAGTGACCTTTGACAATTCAAATAGTTACAATACCAATAAAAACGACCTCAATGTTACGACTCCCACATTTTCCCTTATAGAACTGTAATACTCCGACTCCTAATTCGACTACCCGTCACATGCTATGGGTTTTGCGTGAAGATGCGCCCCCTTTGGCAAAGATGCCTCAGTTATGGGTTGTCGCCCGTTGAGAATCGAAATGCTACTAAAAAATTTCTGTCAAAATCTTCTTCTTTCAAATTCACGTTTCTGACAAATAGTTCTCAGAGACATACATGGAAATACATTTCACATAAAACAAAAGATCAAAATAACATTTCCCTGTGTTCACCAGAATTCATGTAACAAATAATAAAAAATCATATAACACCCCGAAATTTTACGAGCTCGTACACGTCGCGAGTAAATATAAAAATAAAATATTTCTTTTGTAGAAAATGAGAATTTAAAATAAAATAACAAAAATAAAAAATAAAAATAAAATACATAATATTTTTCACGAGAAAAAAATAATAAAAAATATATTTTTAGAACTTATAATGTTTTTGAAAAAAATAATAACACGAGCTTCGCAAAATATAAATAGTTGAAAGAAAATAATAATAATAATAATAATAATTAAAAATCTAAGATTTATTTGAGAATAGAAAATTTATATTGATTAACGAAAAAAATAAAATAAATAAATAATATATTTATAATAATAATAATAATAATAATAATAATAATAATAATAATAATAATAATAATAATAGGCTTAATCTCCATGATTGGAAAAGAAAAATAAATAATAATAATAAATATAAGGATAAGAAAATAATATAATGCTCTGTTTTTTTAAATAATAATAATAATAATAATAATAATAATAATAATAATAATAATAATAATAATAGGCTTAATCTCCATGATTGGAAAAGAAAAATAAATAATAATAATAAATATAAGGATAAGAAAATAATATAATGCTCTGTTTTTTTAAATAATAATAATAATAATAATAATAATAATAATAATAAATCACAAGATTAGTTGATTAGAAAAAAAAATGAAATCAACAAGTAACGAAATTCTTAGTGGATTACAATCGAAGATTCGTTTTATATTTTTTTGAATGAAATAATAATAATAATAATAAATAACACGATGTTTGCGACGTAAGAGCAAAAAAGAAATAAATAAATTAGAAACATGTTTTATTCAAATATAGATATGGGCTATGATTTGAAGGAAATAAACGAGTTAAAATCTCAATTTATTTAAAATCTATGCATAGACTAGAGTTTGAAAAAATAATCAAAAATATTATTATACTTGCGAACGCATTCACAAAAAAATTATGAAATATATTAATTAAGAAAAAATAAAATGAAAAAAAAGAAGGGACACTTTGAAAACTTGTTTTTTTGTTTTAGGATTAAGGTTAATTGAAAAAAAAAAAAAAAAAAAAGAAGAAGAAGAAGAAGAATATAATTCTAGAAATTTATGGGTTTTGTTTGGATGGATAGCACATGAAAATAAACAAAAAAAGAGGGGGAAGAACCAAAAAAATTTGGAAATAAGGTGAAGAACAAAGAAGAAGGGGCAACTTGATTGGTGCGTCTTTGATGAACAAGAACGATGAACAAGAAATGTTTGGGGTGAGATTTCAATTTGAGGATCAAACGAACAAAACAGGGGTTTGCGGGTTGGGTGAAGGTGAAGAATGATGGGTGTTGAGCGACTAGTCTGTGGAAGAAGATGAAGAACAAATGCAGCTATGAACCACGAACAGAGGAAGAACAGGGGCAGTGTGTTTGGCCATGATTGCTAGTTTTTGATTGTGTGTTTAGATTTAGGGCTTGATTTCATCTTGATTTGGGATTGATTTTTTGGTTTTGGGTATGAAATCTAGATTTTGATGGGGCAAATCGGTTGTAGAACAAGATCTAGGGCATGATTTTGGTTGGTAATTGCAGCTGGTGTGTGATATCCGTGATGCATGAACGAAAGAACAAAATCTGGGTTTTGGGGGTTTTTTGGTTGTGTTGTGCGTTTTTGGTTTGGATTTGTTGATTTAGAGTAAGAACAAAAGGGAAGAACATGATTTGGATGAACAACAAAGAAAGTGATTTGGATTTTGAGTGTGCTCGTTACTGGTCGTGAAAAAAAAAATTTAGATTTGAGATTCTGGGTTGATGATGGCGAAGAGGTGTGTAATTGGGTGTGTTGAAGTTGTTGTGTGTGATTCCAAGAAGAGAAAATTTTGTGTGATTCAAACAAGGAGAATGAACTATTGATGGTGTGCTGTGTGACGAAGAAATTTGCAGTTGATGCGTTCTGCACAAAAGATAATCGTCAACAAAGGGGTTTCGTTGTTGGCTTCGTTCGTGCGAAGAAGACGATACGGCGTAAATTTTGAATTTTTAAATTTTAGATAGTATGAAATTTATTTTAAATAATTTTAGATGCGAAAATAAAATAAAATTAAAAATTTAAAACTTTATTAAATATTTTAGTAGAAATATTAATTTCAATGCTTATGAATTTTGATAAATGATTAGAATATAAATATTCAAGCCTAGAAAATTTGAAGTTTTGAATATTAGAAATCTAATTTTATTTAAACGCTAGACACAAATACAAAATCTTAAAATCTTCTTATTTGAATAGAAATTAATTAAATCAATTACAAAAATTAGTTTAGAATATTTATTTAATAATTTAAATTAATTTAATTTAATATTAGATTATTTATTAGTTATTGAACATGAGGATTTATTGATTTAATGAAATTAAATCAATTAATCTTTTAAATTAGGATTGGAAAAAAACTAGTTTTCAACAAATTAATAGTTTTATTTAATATCAGAAGTTTAAATTTTGATAATTCAATTAGTTGAAAACATGAAAAAAATAAACCGTTAGGAGTTTAAAATCTTTTATAAAAAAAGAATAAAATTTTAGGCCTTGAAACTAAATGCGTAACATTTAGAAATCTTATTTTGTTCATAACTAAATTAATTATGATATTAATAAATTATTTAAATTTGTGATATTCAGTTATTAGAAAATCTAATTTTATGAAAAAAGCTTGAAAGTAAATTTTTAAAGTTTTAATTTCAAATTAAGAAAATTTAGAGGACTTAGTAATTATTTTAAATTAGAATATATAAAATTCTAGAATTTAGGAATAATCCAAAATTAGTTGAAAATAATATCTAGACTATATAATTATTTTAGAAATTATTTAAGTTTAAAAATAATTTGAATAAGATTAAATGTCAATTAAGAAATTAGTGAATCTCATTAATTGTTGAACTATAGATTTTACATTTTAGAGTATCGAGCATCTCGAAGGAAAGCAAGGTGGCTCTGAAGATTTGTGAAATCAGGTGGGCGTGATTTCCTTACTCTTACGTATTATATGGATTTAAAATTCAAAACATTTGTGTGAATAGTTCTAGGTTATTAGAAGTTTTATTATGAAATTGATTGAATTGTTTGGAGTGCTTGTGATGATGTGACTGAATGTTGACCCTTTCATTTCACGCATAAATATTTCATGACATGCATAAATAGAGGAAATGCATTAGATAGCATTAATTATTCATTTGACTATCATGTAGATTGCATTTTATAACATTTGTGATTTATTTAGACTACTATTGCATTGTATGCATAATTTGATAAATTATCCATTGGATTGTAAAAATGTTTGTCATGATTGAAGCTTGTTTGTAAAATTAAAATAAGACGAAGGATTATTAAGAATCCACGTACTGGTGGGATCGACGAGCCTAAAGCAGATCGAGGTGGTATCTCCTATATACCACCGCTTGAGATTAGCTAGCTACAAGGTAGATCGTAGGTGTTCTCAACCTTGAACTGCCTGCAATAGTTCGAAGTCTTTGGGAGACAGTACAAGCCATGATAAGTACTCTCTCTTAGACTGTGATACTGAAATATGACTAATTTTAGATGGTACTTGAGACTTTCTACGATTACGATTAGATTGGATCACGGGGAATACCGAGAGGCATTTCAACCCTCTTCTAGTTTCATACTTCAACCAAAACTAAATGAATGTTTGAAACGCCTAATGTTTGAAAGTGTTTGTAATGTTTTGGATTGGGTCTGCGTAATGTGTGTGATGTATAAGAATGATCCACTAGGCTTTCGAGCTCACTACCATTTTATTTTTCAAGAACACTTGGACATAGTGCACTGCAATCTACGTTGGAAGACTCACACTTTCTATTAGACACTTCATGGGGAGGTCGTCCAGGATAGGTGGCTTTAGAGGTTGTATTTTATTTAATTCATTGTAATAGAATCTCATGTATAATTTTCATTTGAATTTAATTTCACTGTTTTACAAGTATTTATTTTGATTTTGAATTTCAATTGATTATATCTTTGAACGATATTATATGTTTAACAGTTCGTGTTTTTAATATAAGTTTTTTTTAAGTGACTCCGTTGCGTAATTTGTAATTTATGATTCATTAATTCTGATTTTAGTTTGTTTTATCTAATTGTGAATAAAATTTTGGTGAATACAGTAAAAGTTAATTTGAACTATTATCTTCTATAGAATTATGTTTTCAAAAACATTTCTTTGGGAATAGTTTCATGGACTTGAATTTGAAGAAAAAGATTTTGACAAAAGAAAATTTTAAGTAACATTCAAATTTTCAATGGACGATGTCCAATTTTCACTGAATTGGAGATTTCACTGATATGGTATCAGGGCCCCGTATTATGATACACTGGGCTAGACTTGAGTTCATCGAATCTGATTTTCACTGAATTGGAGATTTCACTGAACTTGATTTTTACTGAAAATGAATTTCATCAGATTTGATTTCACCGAAAAATGAATTTTCCTAAATATGATTTTGAAAAGTGGTAGTATATGTATAGAAGTCTAGAGGACAGTCAGTGATGCTATCTTACTTGAGTTGGGTAACATGAGTACTAGTAGTTGTTCCTAATAGTTGACCTCTTCTCAGGACGAGGGTCTCGTAAGGTGTAATGTTCTACACCAAAGAATGTCTCTGATAGTTGACCTTTGTTCTAACGAAAGGTCCTAGAGGTTAATTGCTACTCAAGAAAGGTCTAAAACTTGGAGTCGATGGTATCACAAGAAAGAATTATATAACATTGGATAGAGATTAATATTAGGTGGCTAGAAGTCTAGGAAAAGACTAGGTGGTGCCAACATGTTTGAGTTCACAATCGCAGGTGTAACTTGAGTACTGGTAGGCGTCCTTGAGAGTGTGATGTCTGTACAGAGTAGACATTCCTAACGGTTTAATTTCTACTTTGGAAAGACGTCCTTTAGGGTTGATGCCTACGCAGGAAAGGTCTAGAACTTGATACAGGGTGTCACATAGAAGTTTTATGAAGTCAAACCTGACAATCTTACTATAGGATATACTAGCCAAGTGATGTAATGAAACCCTAGGTCTAGGTAGAGATCGAGTGTCACCTCGGGAGTACAGTGAATCATAATTAAATTAAAAGCTTTTAGGACGTAGGTTAGAGACTGATAATGTGTTTGAACACATACTTGTTTGGTTAGGACCCAAGTTTGGGAGGATCATGTATCTCTTGTCTCTATGTAGGATGGAGTACATAGGGATTTGGGGGTACGAAAAAATCCTGAATTCGGAGAATGACGAACCATGTTTGGTGAGTTTTCGATTTCTTTGATTGAACTTGTATACACTATATTATACTGGGATGGGGCGATACAGTATAGTGGGTCTTGCGTCAGCCTTAGAACATGTCTGTGGGTGCATTATCACGCTATTTTTAGCTAAGAGCTCAATTAAAAATGGTGGGACATCTGTAGTCAGGGATATCGAGACACTTGCACTATTGTTTGGGTGTAATGTAATTTTGGGTGGAAGTCTGTGTGGAAGGGCGAGTGTGGGATGGGGCACACGAACCTAGAAGCACAAATGGAAGCTTGGGGTTGCATTATGTTAGCATGCATTGTTTACTTGTTTTGTTGGGTGACTGTTTGTTATTTGTGTAGTGATTCTTTTGAGTATTATAACCCAAACTCTTGTACCCAAAATAGACAAAATGCTACCGACTTAGAAGCATAAACCCCTAAACAACTGAGACAAAGCGAGAACTTATAGACAATGCACCTAGAGTCACCCTAGCATGAGAAATGAGAAAATAGTATAGGTGGGTTAGAATAAGTGGTGGTTGTTACAAATTATAATATTCAAACGCTGAGAAAGACGGAAAAATGTTAAGATTTGGATTTTACATAAGAACAGGCTAGGCATTATCTGATAAAGGGAATGTTTTCAAAAGAACAACAAACTAGCATCTTGTACCATTGCAAGATGGTGAATTTGATGAATAGGATCTGACTGAAGATCCCATAATTAGGATTAGAGTAGTTCAGCGAAAGCGTAATAGGCCAGTGAAAAATGTGGATCAATTGACCACATGAGTCAACTTGATTTAAATTTCGAGAACGAAATTTTATTTAAGGAGGATAGATTGTAACACCCCAAAATTTTATGAGCACGTACACGCCGCGAGTAAATATAAAAATAAAATATTTTTTTGTAGAAAATGAGAATTTAAAATAAAATAACAAAAATAAATAAAAATAAAATACATAATAGTTTTTACGAGAAAAAAAAATAAAAAATAGATTTTTAGAACTTATAATATTTTAGAAAAAAATAATATTACGAGCTTTGCAAAATATAAATAGTTAAAAGAAAAAATAATAATAATAATTAAAAATCTAAATAAATAGGCTTGTTCTCCATGATTGGAAAAGAAAAATAAATAATAATAATAATAGATATAAGGATAAGAAAATAATAGAATGCTCTATTTTTTAAAATAATAATAATAATAATAATCTTTGCGATGCAAGAAAAAATAAAAAAATTAAAAAGATATATATTCAAAATTCAGAATTTATAATGTTAAAATAATAATAACAACAACAACAATAATAATAATAATAATAATAAATCACAAGATTAGTTTATTAGAAAAAATGAAATCAACAAGTAATGAAATTCTTAGTGGATTACAATCGAAGATTCGTTTTATATTTTTTTGATTGAAATAATATTAATAATAATAAATAACACGATGTTTGTGACGTAAGAGGAGCGAAATAGAAATAAATGAATTATAAACATGTTTTATTCAAATATAGATATGGGCTATGGTTTAAAAGAAATAAACGAGTTAAAATCTCATTTTATTTAAAATCTATGCATAGACTAGAGTTTGGAAAAATAATCAAAAATATTACGATGCTTGTGAATGCATCGACAAAAAAATTATAAAATACATTAATTAAGAAAAATAAAATGAAAAAAAAGAGACACTTTGAAAACTTGTTTTTTTATTTTAGGATTAAGGTTAACTGAAAAAAAAAAGAAGAAAAAATATAATTCTAGAAATTTTTGGGTTTTGTTTGGACGTATAGCACATAAAAATAAACAAAAAAAAGGGGGAGAAGAACCAAAAAAATTTGGAAATAAGGCAAAGAATGAAGAAGAAGGGGGACGAAGAACAAAGAAGAAGGCGCAACTTGATTGGTACATTCTTGATAAACAAAAAATGATTGGGGTGATTTGGTTTTCAGTTTGAGGATCAAACGAACAAAACAGGGGTTTGCGAGTTGGGCGAAGGTGAAGAACGATGGGTGTGGCTGCGGCTAGTCTGTGGGAGAAGATGAAGAACATATGCAGCTATGAACCACGAACAAAAGAAGAACAGGGGTGGTGTGTTTGACTGTGATTGTTTGTAACACTCCGCCTCCTGAGTCTCATCTTTCACGTCATCTAACGGTTCAACTTTCTTAGATCAAAAATCTTAGGATTCCCAAGAGACAGACCTGTGCTATATGTTTTTCTTCTTGGACCCAAATCCACTAGGGTTTCTGTGTACATTAGTCTATGTACAAAATGACATCATGGTAAATAAGATTCTTTATTTATTCATTCAAAAATTTCGAGTACAATGATCCATTACAGCGAAAAATAAATTCAAAGCTAAAATACATGATTTAGCTTGGATCGATATGCCCTACATTGAAATAAATAAAAACTTTCAATAGATAAACCTCCTCGTAAGTTGATTAATTCCCTGTGATGTGAAAAATAGGGAGGTGAGCTAAAAAGCCCAGTGAATCATTCCATCTATTTAATCCATTATTTCAACCAAATAATGCAAGCATATCAAACACTTTCAGAGATTAATTCGATTCAACCAATATATTGTTTTAGTCATAATTTAGACCGAACGGGAATAACTTCTATGCTCCAGATCTAGGGAGAGATATCAATTCTGAAACTCAAACCCATCTCTAGTAGGGTCATTCTTGAAACCCGTTCCATTCTGGTGTCAGTATTGACAGCCAGTTCCAATTCTACATGGAACACAGAAAGTTTCTGTACCAGTACGTGGTTGAAATCTTATTTAATCTTATTTTTGTGTGCAAGAGCATAGTAAATAAATATTTTAACAATAATTAAACATACCAATAGTATAACATCTTAAATCAACAGAACCACAGATTTTCGATTTCTGATGTAGAAGATCGTACGAAACGCAACTACAGAGCATACTCTTTTGGTCATGAGCAACGTGATAATTGAATGATACAAATGCAAAGAATAAAATCAAACTAACAAACAAGCAAACATTATCTAAATCAAAATAATAAATTAAAAGAAAGGAAAGAAACTCACCTCGAGATCACTTCCTAAATTCTTTGTAGCACTTCGCTGCTGCTACTTCTCGAACTATTTAGACAAGCAAAGAAGAACTAGAACTAAGGTTGCCAAGAAGGAGGCAAATAGAGAGAGCGAGAGAAATTTTCAACTCTTGTCTTTGGGATAAATGAAATGAGTGGAGTAGGGGGGTTTATATAGGGCCCTCTTCCAAATAATGTTTCTATCTTTCCAATGTGGGACTATCATTTCCTACATATGCACACCTTAACATCTCACCAAATGAGATATTTCATTCATGAATGCATTTTCTTTACACATATACTTCTCTATGTATATTACTATCATACTAAACGAAATATTATTTTCATGAGTGCATCTAATTAATACTTTATACACATACTTTTCTATATTAATCTCATACTAAAAATATTATTTTCTTATTCAAATAGAGAAGCGTATATTTACCCAACAATTCTATATGTCTAATATTAATCAATGCATATCCCTTTATATTTCTTTGCTAACTAATTAATTGCATATCAATGACAAATATATATGTATATATATATATATATTATTATATACGTATATGTGCTAATAAAATGTGTTTTAAACTCAAATTTCAGTTATTACGTCACTAAAATTTCAGGTATTACAACCTACCCTCCTTACAATAAATTTCGTCCTCAAAATTTGTACCTATCCACGTCAATGCTGTTTGGTTAGGTATTTTGGGTGAAGAAACCTAATTATTTGTTTTTCATCTCGCTTTCCAGCTCCCAGGTTGCTTCTTCCAAATCATGATGTTTCCACAGAACTTTAACAAGTGGAATTTCCTTGGTTCTAAGACGTTGTACTTTACGGTCTAATATACTAATTGCTAGTTCCTCTTAAGTTGCATTGTCTCGAAATGCAACTTCTTCCCAGTGTATGATATGTGATGGGTCTGGTTTGTACTTCCGCAGCATCGATACATGGAATACATTATGTATTGAAAACATTCGATTTTGTAGCTCCAACTCATAAGCGCATTCCCTGATTCTCCTAAGTATTTGAAAGGGTCCAATGAATCTTGGTGATAACTTCCCCTTGAATCCGAACCTCTTAATTCCCTTTTGAGGACTAATTCTTAGAAATACTTGATCTCTTACTTGGAACTCTAAGGGTCTCCTTCTGTTATCCGCATAACTCTTTTGACGACTTTGAGCTGCAGCCAATCTCTTTCGTATCAATTTGACTTGGTTGTTCATTTCTTCCACCAAATCTGGACCAATAAGGACATGATCTTCGAGTTTAGCCGAACAGGTTAGTGATCTACAAGGCCTCCCATAAAGAGCCTCATATGGAGCCATCTTAATACTTGCTTGATAACTATTGTTATAGGCAAACTCTGCTAAGTGCAGGTACTTGTTCCAGTTCCCTTTAAAATCCAGAATACAAGATCTCAACATATCTTCTAATATTTGGATGACCCTTTTAGATTGCCCATTGGTCTGAGGGTAGAATGCAATGCTCATGGCGAGTCTGCTTCTTAGCTCTTTCTGTAAACTCTGCCAGAACTGAGAAGTGAACCTAGAATCTCTATCCGACACGATGGTTGTGGGAACACCATGGAGTCTTACAATTTCCTTGACATATAATTCTCCAAGTTTCCCAATGGAATCTGTAGATCGAATGGGTAAGAAGTGAGCTACCTTTGTTAAACGATCCACAATCACCCATACAGTGTCTTCCCCCTTCTGATTCCTTGGCAGGCCGCTAACAAAGTCCATCGCGATGCTGTCCCACTTCCATTCTAGTATCAGAAGTGGTTGTAACATCCCTGAAGGTTTCTTGTGTTCTGCCTTCACTTGCTAACATGTCAAACATCTAGAGACATATTGGGCTATGTCCCTTTTTATGCCCCTCCACCAGTAGGTCTTTTTAAGGTTATGGTACATTTTATCTCCACCGGGATGCATCATATACTTGATCTGATGAGCCTCATCTAGTATTGTCTGTTTACTTTGCCTATTCTTAGGTACACAGATCCTTTTCCTGAACCTTAAGATATTCTCAGCATCTAACCTAAAGTCAGAATGTTTACCCTGTGTAACTCCCTCAATCAGACTGGTAAGCCATTTGTCTTATCTTTGTTCATCCTTGATTTGATGCAAAAGATTCGGTTGACAAAACATAGTGTAGAGGAAGGCCTGTGTTTCATTTAGAGCTACACCCAACCTGAAGTCATCGACTGGTACATCTGGCCTTTCTCTTCCTCCTGTTTGTTGAATTTCCTACTCAAGGCATCAGCCACTACATTGGCCTTCCCTGGATGGTAGTGTAGTTGAAAATCATAGTCTTCAAGTACTCCATCCATCTCCGTTGCTTGAGGTTCAACTCATTTTGGGTGTAGATGTACTTTAAGCTCTTGTAATCCGAAAACAGATCAAATTTCTAATCATAAAGGTAATGTCTCCAAATTTTCAAGGCGAATACAATGGCTGTAATACCCTGAAAGTCTATGAGATATCCACGTCGCTAGTGAACGGATAAAGTGGAATAACAAACTTAGTAAAAGAATCAAAATGGTCAAAACACCCGAAAACCATGTATTATAAGTCTAAGAAAGTGTAAGAGTGATACCAATCCGAGAAGCACGACGAAGAATGACACTAAACACCAGAAATTTTATTCTGGTGACCGCGGTCGGTCCTATAGTGACTGCGGTTATTGTAGGAGAAACCCAGAAAACGAAGAGGAAATACATCATTCTGGTGACCGCGGTCGGTCCTACAGTGACCGCGGTCATTGCGTGAGAAACCAGAAATGAACAAAGAAGTCTGTTCTGGTGATCGCGGTCCGTATCTGAGTGACCGCGGTCATTACGCAAAAAACCCAAAAATGAACAGAACACACCAGTCTGTCCACCACGGTAATTACACAATGACCGTGGTAGTTGCACAGTGACCACAGTCATGTTACAGTGACTGCGGTCATGCTACAGTAACCGCGACAATTCGTCGATTTTTATATAAACTAACATGCGCAAGAAACCCTAGATCTCGATTTTTCTGCCGCAAATCACTTATTTCTTCCTCTAGCTCTCTCCTAACTTGTTTACTTCATTTCTTAAGTGTTCTATTGGGTTCTAAGGGTGGTTTGAGCTCCTTCAAACCATTCTCTACCATTTTTAAGCTCAGATCTGCCAAGAGCAACATCGACAAGGGTGGATTCGGGTTGTAGCAAGCTTGGAAAAGGGTTTTGTGCTAAGGTAAACCTCGAAACCCTCTTGAGATCTTGTTTTCTTAGCTTTCTAAATCGCTTTTCTCAAATGTAGTCCATTTTTCCTTGAGTTAATGTGTTATTCAAACTCAATGACCAAGTATTAAGGTGTTAAGCACATGTCGTCGACCCCGGCGACAGTGGCAATGCAAAGCATTGCCGCGGTAATGTGACATGCACAGGTGTTCCCTTTGTTTGTATTAATTTTGGGTGCATTTGAGACACATGATGCACCAAGAACACAAACCTTAGGGTTTTGGTTGTGCCATGAATGCCTTAGACTCACACATTTTCATTGTTTAAAAAACCCTATAGATTGATAATCTGAGGCGTACACGGCGAGGAGAAAGGCGCAAGGTTGAAGAGTACTAAAGTGGGTGTGATTTTCTTATTCCCTAGCTTTATCCAAATTTTGAATGCTTAACATGATGTTTGTTAGTTTAAGATTTGTTTAGGAGCATGCTAGGACTTGCTTGATTGACCTTGGTTGGGTTTGACTTGGTGTATGTCTTGATGTATGGTTGTTTGTGCCATAACATGTTAGATAGAGATTTCAATGCGATGATTTACATGAATAGCTGAACACGTCTATTTTGATTTACTTTAAATGTTTCCATTGATGATCACATATGACTTGGAATAACATGTATGACTAAAGAACATTTAATTAAGATTAATGAATCCACGTATTGGCACGGTGACCGGCCTTAAGGTGTCATCGTGGGTGTCCCTACCCGAGCTGACTGCGACAGCTGATAGTGTCTTCGGATGGAGAGTCACTGCGGACTTCCAACCTTGGATCGTGGTCCCGAAGGTAACTGGCCCTCGGGTGTTACCCCCAGATTCGCTTCTGGACCACACAAGGGATACCAAGGGTTATAGACTCTTTCGGTCTTAGATGATAACAAAACAAGAAATTGTGTGAAACGCCTAATGTAATGAAAGCGATTGCATGTTTTGTATTCTAGTTTGTATAATGCTAGCGATTGATAGGAATGATTCATTGGGCTCTCGAGCTCACCCCACTTTTCCATTACAGGTGATTATTGACACTGCAGGAGTAGGCCAGCACACGGGTTGTCTTTTTGGGATAGTAACCTCGTTGGGAGGTTGTCACAGTCTTCTTTTCAGTTTTTCTTTGAGTTTACCGTTGTACCTTTTTGCTGTAAATAGTATTTTAGTGTTTAAATTGAACTGGGCATGTGCCCTCTTTTATTTTGAACTATTTCACATGTAAATCAAATATTTTGGAACTTAGGCCCATTAGGTCATGTTTTATCTACATTCTACTATGCTCTGGAAATGAATTTGAAACGTTGTTCCACTACAAAGTGCTTCACTTGGTTATAAATGATTTCACTGTGGATTTACGAATGAACTAATTTTTGCTACATGTACTTTTAATGAATTTCATATCTACTGAAAGAAACGAGTATTTTGATGTCGTTGTACACTCTAGTTTTGACTTTATGACCTGTTTAAAAGAAAGGTTTGAAACTTGAGATTGAATGAGAAAGGAAATCGAACCACGTGGCCTCCGGCTCTTGGCGAACGAACAGGCGCGCGCCGTCTCTACGCACAACCCCAGCGACAAATCGTCGCAACAGAGACAAAGACGGACACCGAGAACCGGGGTGTCACAATGGCTGCTAACTCTAAGTCGTGAGTGGGATAGTTCTTTTCATGGACCTTCAGTTGTCGCAAGGCCTAAGCGACTACTTGTCTTCCTTGCATCAATACTGCTCCCAGTCCATTCAATGATGCATCAGTATAAAGGGTAAAGGTAACCCCATGGGTTGGAGTAACTAGGACGGGGGTCGTAGTTAATCTCTTCTTTAGTTCTTGGAATGATTGTTTGCACTTCTCATCCTTAAAACTTAACTCCCTTCCTGGTTAGCTTGGTCATAGGTTCTACTAGTTTAGAGAAATCTTGTATGAACTTTCTGTAGTATCCAGCCAAGCCTAAGAAACTCCTAATTTTCGTAACTGTCTTTGGTTGCTTCCAATTCATGACAGCTTCCACCTTCTCCGGATCCACAGAAATGCCTTCTGCTGATACTACATGGCCAAGAAATTTGACTGTCTTCATCTAGAATTCACACTTGCTGTATTTGGCATACAGTCGGTGTTTTCTGAGTGTTTCTAACACGATTTTCAAGTGTTTAAAGCGTTCCTCTTTGGACTTGGAATATATTAGGATGTCGTTAACAAATACCATGACAAACTGGTCAAGGTATTGCCTAAATACTCGGTTCATTAAGTCCATGAATGCTACCGGAAAGCCAGGATTCTCAGACGACCCACCAAAGCACGAAAGCCAGGATTCTCGATCCAACGGGTTCGGACGCGAGTGAAGGGAAGCATTGGTTAGACCAAAAAGTAATACTATAAACTCAAAGTGACCATATCGAGTTCTGAAGGCAGTCTTGTGAATGTCTGTTTCACGGATCCTTAACTGATGATAGCCTGACCTAAGGTTAATTTTTGAGAAATGAGTGGCTCCTCTTAATTGATCAAATAGGTCGTCTATCCTTGGTAAAGGGTATTTGTTCTTTACCGTTACTTGATTCAATTTTCGATAGTCGACACAAAGTCTCATAGATTCGTCTTTCTTTTTCACAAACAGCACTAGGCCCCCCAAGGTGATTCACTTGGTGTGATGAATCTTTTTTCTCGGAGCTCATCTAATTGGGTCTTCAACTCGATTAGTTCTACTGGTGTCATACGATATGGAGGTATAGCTATGGGTTTTGTTCCAGGTTGGAGTTCAATTTTGAACTCGATGCTTCTAGTTAGTGGTAATCCAGGCAAATCATTAGGAAACACATCTTCATAGCCCCGGACTACTTCTAAATTCCTTATTCCTTTTGGTCCTTCAGAGTCTTCCTTTAAGAGGTTTTCGAGGTCTTCATTTTGCTTTAAGTAGTTCAACATGGCTATCGTTGGGCTCCAAGGAAATTTATAAATATCACCATCTATCTTGAAGGTTTCTCCTGAGGGCAATGTTGTCGTTACTCTTCTCTTGGAACAATCTATTTGTGCCTGGTACTGATCCAACCAATTCATACCCAATATCACATCATACCCGTGGAATGGTAGTACACGAAGGTCAGCTGAAATTATCTTATCCCCAAACCTAAGGTCACAAGTACACATTTGCTTTGGTGCAACAGAAGTTCCTATAGGTGTTGATACATTCACTGTTATAAGCAAAGTCTTTGTTACTAGTCGTAATCTATTAACTAGTTTTTCAGAAACAAATGACTTTGAAGCACCCGAATCAAACAGCAGTTTCACAGTAGTGTTAAATAACAAGAATGTACCTTCGACAGTAGGGATTTGGTCTTTCGGGGCTTCAGTGATAGCAAATATTCTCGCCTGGTTTTGCCCTCGGCCTTGGTTCTGATTTTGTGCTCGACCCTAGTTTTGATTTTGCCCCTGTAGTTGTTTTTGAGCACGTACATTCTGTTCTCCCCCTTGATTATTTGGAGGTTGTTTTTGTTGTCGCATCTGGGTTTTGCTAGGACAAAACTTCGATAGGTGCCCTCGCTGATTACAATTGAAACATCGCCCTTGACGTCTTGCCAACTCTAATTGTTCTTCTGTTTTATGTCGATTTTGCCCTCGAGGCATATTGTTCCCATTGTTTTGGTTGGTATTCCTTCTCTTCGGATCTCCTTGGTGATCTTTATCACCTCCTAGTGTCTTATTTTTGTTTCTTAGCCTTTGTTCAAAATTCAACTCTTATTCTAGGGTTAACGCCCTGTCTACTACTTCTCTATATGTCTTTGGGCAGGCTGTCTTTATCAATTTTTGGATCTTAATCTTGAGACTCTGGGTGAAATGGTGGACCTTTTTTCTTCTCATCACTAATTAATTCAGGTGAGAACTTTGCTAATTCGATAAATTTGGCCTCATACTCGGCCACGGTCATCTCTCTTTGCTTTAGCTGAATAAAGTCCTCCTGCATCTTTTCCAGTGTCGCTTCAAGGAAGAATTTTTCATAAAATATCTCCCTAAATTCTTTCCAATTCATTCTGCTAACATTGACAGTCGGGTCTTCCTTTACCAGCTGCCGCTAGCTTCTAGCTGGTCCCTTGAATTGATGGGTAGTCAATGCAACCCTGCTAGGACTTGTAACTTTCAACACGTCCAAGTGTTCTTCTAATTCTTGGTACCAATGGTCAGCTGCCAAACTATCTGTAGTACCATAAAACTGTGATGGTCCTAGCTTCTTCAATTCTAATAGCAATTTTCTGTGTTCGCTGTCTTCCAGGTGCTCTAGTTCTTCCTGACGATCCAGAATCTCAGGTGTTGGCATTTGCGGTTGTATCAGAATCTGCTCTTGCCTCTGTGGTGTCGCTTGCGGTATCATTCGAGCTAGCGTCCGCTCTATTTGTTCCATCACTCTCATAGTGACTTCATTCATCATATGTTCCATTCTAGCCTTCGTCATGCCGTATTGCGCTTCTTGAGAGTCGGTGTCGTCAAATGTATTACCTCTTGTTGCGTATCTCCTTGGTTAGGCCATTATCTACACATTAATGCCAATTCAGTATTCATTTCTGCCTTTTTGTTTAGTTTGTTCTATCATGACTCTAGATTCATGTCTCTAAGTTTTCGATTTGTTGAATGGCCTAATAATTTATTCTTCTAAGTTCACTTTTGTTTTTAGGTATAAGAGTTGGTCTCATACAAACAGTAAGATCATCATGCATTCAACCATTCAAGAATTCATGCTAGAATAGTAAAATTCTAGACTTCCACCCATGCCTCCAGGTTTGTGTGTCCCATACAACCCTTGCCTTTTGACATAGACTTCCACCCAAAGATTTCACTACACCTAATCAATTTCGCAAATGTCTCGATTTCTAAGGCTTCTCAAACCTCACTATACTTGACTGTCTCATACCAGTCAAGATTCCTCTACATCCCTGAATCCTATGCGTCCCATACCACATAGAAACCAAAGATACAGGATCCTCCCGATCTCGTGCCCTGACCAAACAAGTGTTTGTTTTTCACACATTTGCAATCTCTAACTTATGCCCTAAGAGTTTATTCATGATTCATTGTGCCACCCTTGACAACCTCCAAGTCTCTACTTAAGATCTCTTCCCTAGACCTAGGTTTTCAAATCCTTGTTGGCATCTCATTTGGACCATAGTGAATTTCTAGCCCTCAATTACCACCTCCTTGTTTTATCTCGTAAGAAAATAAGTGTGTTCTTCAACTCCGACTACTCGTGTGAGCTGGTAGGATAACCTCCAGATTGGACGGCGAGACCGAAATCTACTTAGCAACAATGCTTTCTAGAACGGGATAACTCATCTTCCTTTCAATATTTAGCTTTACTCAGGACAAGGCTTACCCACTATCAGCTCAACTCGTAATCATTGTATCCAAACAAAATCGTTGAAAACATATATCTCTTTTCGAAAACAATTTTTTTCAAAATCATTTTAGTTTCCAAAACAAGAGGTAGGGCTTCTAAATTAAATAAATAAATAGTTTTATCAGACTAGTCAATTCCTTCTAATTCTTGCCCAAGGCATCTAAAGCCTAGGCTCTAATACCACCTTTGTAACACCCCGCCTCCCGAGTCTCATCTTCCAAGTCATCTGACGGTTCAACTTTCTTTGATCAAAAATCTTGGGATGCCTAAGAGACGGGCCCGTGCTACATTTTCTTCTTCTTGGACCCAAATCCATTAGGGTTCCTGTATACATTAGTCTATGTACAAAATGACATCATGGTAAATAAGATTCTTTATTTATTCATTCAAAAGTTTCAAGTACAATGATCCATTACAGCGAAAAATAAATTCAAAGCTGAAATACATGATTTAGCTTGGGTCGATGCGCCCTACATTGAAATAAATAAAAACTTTCAATAGATAAACCT
>JAJIYU010008533.1:0-17902 GCA_030144865.1 Tinospora cordifolia | reverse complement strand
TATTAAAGAAAATAGAAATGAGAAATTTATTAGTCACATTATTTAATAAATCCTGATTAGCAAGTTATATATTTATGGGTTACAAAAGTAAAAGTGAGAAATATTATTAATGAGTTATTTACGAAAATTATCTAATTAGCTAGTTGATTTAGATTTAATACATCACACAAAAAAATGGAAACAAAATAAATAGAATTTACAATTTAATTGTACAATTGAAATACAATAGAAATATAAATTAGAGATTGGGAAAATTTTAGAATATTTAGATAATGTAAATAATAAGAAATTCAGATACTGAAACTAAAGGAAATCTCAAAATAAAAGTATAGAAGTACTAGCAAGTTGATATTATATAGATATTGGTTGAAAAAAAATAGCAATACATGAATTGCAAAAATCAACAATTAAATATGTGTATAGATATGGTTTATATTAGTAAAGTATAGTGAGCAAGAAAAAAAAAATAAAACAAAACAAAATATGGCACACCGCCCGAAATATATATATAGGAATATATATATATATATAGATTGCTTTCAGAAAAAAATTGGCACACCGAACGAAAGGAAAAGAAAAAAAAATAATAATAATAATGAAATAAACTCTAAATAATAATAATAATAATAATAATAATAATAATAATAATAATAACAAAATAAACTCTCTCAAACTCTATACATAGGGGCCTTGTGCTCACAATCCTTTCATCTCAGCAAGAACTGACACGTCTTTCTTACTCTCTCTCTCTCCCCATCTGCCTCCCTCTTGGCATTTTTTTTTCTCTTTGGGGCTGTTCTAAATGACAATTGGGGTAGAGGTAACAGAGTATTGCAAAAATTCTGTAATAGTTATTGTTGAAGTAACGAAGTGCTACTGAATATTTTTCAACTGATTTGTTTAACAAAGGTGGAAGTGATTTATCAAACCTCTATTCTACTTCTTCAGTTTAATACCATGTTCATGTATGCTTGATTTTAATTTAGTATGCATATTTAGGTTTGAAAAACATGCTTTAAATTTTAGATTTGCATGTACACCATGAAATCATGTCATGATTAGATTATACATGTTTAGATTTATTTTAAAACATGATGCACACTAAGTGTTTGCTTTTATGTTTTGAATGTTTATATGTTGAAATTATTTTTATTTATTTTTCTTGAGCATGGTTTATTTATGATTCATGATTTTGAGATTTAATGAAAAATGTTTAGATTAAGAACCACGTACTGTCACAGTGAACATGAGGGTCACTATGGGTGTTCTTTACATGTGATTAGTTTACATGGGTAATCTCTCAAAATACTTGGAATATGGGTTAGGCCCTAAGTCAAATGAAATTTGACAAACAAATGTCTTTTCACTCAAGGGAGGTATTTTGATAAAGAACATCAAGGGCTTTGAAACCCTTTTAATCTAATTTACAACTATAAACAAAAATGTTGTTTGAAACGCCTAATAATTTACAAGTGGTTGAATTTGAATGTGTCATTAATGCTGAATTAGTAATTTAGTGGTTTTGAAAAAGATCCACTAGGCTATGTGCTCACCCCTTCTTTCTATTTTTCAGGAAAATGAATTACATGAAGACCATGAATATTAATTAAATTCTTTTTCTTATTATTTAGAAAGTTTCTAATTTCTATGTAAGGGCATGTTGCCTAGGTTTTGAATTTTTCGTTGTAATAGTTTTTCTTCAAGATTGAATTATGTAATCAATTTTATTCAATTAATAGAGTTATCAATTTCTTTTATTTCTTGTATTATTACCTTATTAAATTCTTAAATTGAGTTATGTACTCTTAAATACAAATAAGGCATGAAATAATTAAAATAGAAAGTCAAGTTATGTACTTATAAAGTAACACTGACCTGGCCTGCCTTGTGGTAAACTCCAAATTAAAAGTCTTGGGGGTCGGGGTGTTACAAGGGTGATATCAGAGCCTAAGCTTTTAGTGCCTTGGGCTAAAAATAAAAATTCAAGTCTAAACATGTGTTGATTAGGCTAGAAATAGAAAGTCAAACATTAATTGCTTAACAAGAATTAGAAACCCAAATTAGGGCTTCACTTTGAATTGAATTAAAATTTTATTGCCTTAACTTCTATTTTTGAAAATTGAAAAATGTTTTTGAAAGTGTTTTCAAAAAGGAAAGATATGTTTTGAAATGTTTTGTTTGGATACAAAAACTACAAGTTGAGCTGATAGTAAGTAAGCCTTGTCCCGAGTAAAGCTAAACATTGAAAGGGAGTTGGGTTATCCTGACTTAGAAAGCGCGGTTGCTAAGAAGACTTTGGTCTTGTCGCCTGATCTGGAGGTTATCCCGCCAGCTTATATGAGTAGTCGGAGTTGAATAACACTCTTATTTTATATAAAAGAAAATTATAAGGTGGAAAATTACGACAAGAAAGTGAATAGAAGTCGAAAAAGATGTCAAATGTGGGACAAAGTTTGTGAGTCAACCAAACTGAACCCTAGGTCTAGAGAAACACCCTAGGTAGAAACGTGGTGTAGCCATGGGTGGCATAGTGGATCAAAAGCATAAATCTCTAGGACATAGGCTAGAGACGAAAACTTGTGTGAAAATAGAAAATTGTTTGATCAGGACACAAGACTGAGAAACTTCTGTATCTTTCGATTTCTATGTAGTATGGGATGCATAAGAATTCAGAGGTATGGAGAAAGTCTGGACTCAGAGAATGATGGACCATGTGTGGTGAATGATAGGTAACTCTAGTAGAACAGGTTTTTCTATGCTCGTTGGTATGGGACGGTGGAGTATAGTGGGCTCGGGAACCTTAGTTATCGAGCAATTTTCAAAATTGTTTGGGTGTGACTCTATTCTAGGTGAAAGCCTAAGTGGAAGGGGTAGAGTGGTATGGGACACTTGAACCTGAAAGCTTAGGTGGAAGCTTGGACCCTTGTTGTGCTAGCTCGATTGTATGATTGTATGATATGCATGCTTTATTGCTTATATAACACCCCAACCCCCGTATCTTTAAGCAGTGTACATGGCCACCATTCTCTTGACAGTGGGCTTAAAAAATGGCGAATCAGGCCAGTGCTACATTAAAAGTGACGCACACTTGTTCTTTTCTTTTCAATATCTCGTGCCTTTGTATAAAAATTCAAGAATACAAAATTTTCAATAAAATTAAGGCAAATTAAAAGAAATAAAGAAATTCAAACTATTTTATTCATAATAGAAATTGAAAGTACTAAATTCTTCAAAAAGAATTAATTGTTATAGTAGAAGACTTCAAAAATACTTTTCAATAGAAAAGCATAAAAAAATTTGGGCCATGTGCCCTTAAAAATTCTAAAAAATATAATACTGTAAGAACTTTCTAAGGACTATCTATATTCAACTGCTTCATTGGTTCTTGAACCTTGAAAAATAAAAAAGGAAGGAGTGAGCACATAGCCCAGTGGATCCTTTTCGAACAACAATCTTTCATATTCAAACTCATAATTCAAACACTTGCAATCATTAGGTATTTCAAACAACAGTTTGTTCAAGTTGAGTCTCAGACCAAAAGGGCCTTTAATCCCTTGATGTTCTTAACTAAGTAAATATGGCCCACTCAGCATCAACCCGTTAGTGGCATGTATCGGCATCAACTCGTTACACATGGGGACCCACCAGTGGTACACGACCCTCGAGTACTTAGGTCAAAAAACCATATAACCTAACTCATATGAAAAGAACATCCATAGTGTCGCCTTGACCACTATGATGGTACGTGGTTATTATCTCCATTGTCTTAGATTAATTCTCATATGATGATCTCATAAAATAAACTTCAGAATATGAAATCAAAATAAAATTTGGAATATACATGGTCAATTCATGATACACTCATAAAACATGCATCATACTTTAATTTAAAAGCCTAAGTATGATACTAACATGGCATAGATGATATGATTGCTCAAACATGAATCAAAACTGAAATACTGAAATAAACATTTAAACTTCTAGAACTAAAATTGAAAATCTTTGAATTCAGTGAAAAACACACAAACAATAAGCATGCCATGAATTTAAATAAGAACCGAAGCGTGTTCTAGAAATGATTTCCACATTGTGACGATTGCTTCCGAAATTTCGGCAGCAATTACCCCCACATACTAATGCCAATGAAGATCGCCCAACTTAATTCCCCAATTTGAGAAGAATTTCTCACACACAAGAGGAAGGGAAGATGAGAAGAGGTCCCAAGAAGAAGGCTTAGAGAAAACAAGAGGAGAATTCAACTCTTATTTTTGGAATGAATGAAATTGAGAGCCTAGGGAAGTTTATATAGGTTTTCAAAGGGAGAAAGTTAGAAAGTTTTGTGTTATTCTTTGAATAAAACACTCTAATTCTCCTTAATTTTGTACTTTGTAATTTTTGGAGCAAAATGAGTATTTTTCGAATTTTTTTTCAGGTTTTAGAAATAATTTTAGGATTTAGAAACCTATTTTTCAGAATTTTCAAAATTTTTTGAATTTTTCATTATTTTTTTCGTTTTTTAATTTCGGCTTTATTCTGGTTCCTAGGATTTTCCTCAAGACATGCATACGAGTTTGATCTGGGCTGTTGGATTGATCTCGGATCAATCAACAGAAATCGGAGTCTCGATCTCAGCCGTTGGATTTCCTCGAGCACATCAGCAGTTCGCAATATATCTAACACGACTTTGATTTGAGTCGTCCAATGATTCTCGAGTGCAACACAATTTTGCGATCGACTACGCGGCTTTGATCATGACCATCTGATGATCCTCGATCACAGTGTGCAGATCTCAGTTTGCGATCAACGAACTCGCTTCTAGCCACATGATCATCCTCGAGTTTTGCACGCAGATCTCTGGCTGTTTGATCTTGATGATCCAGTGCGCTCGTGCGTATGTACAGTTTCGATCGTGGCCATCAGATCGTGAGATTAGATTCCAGATCTACGGTTCACAGTGTTTTTAAGTTTATTTTTAATTTTTTAGCCGAATTTCTTGCTTTCTTTTCAGATTTTTGCCAAATCTCGATCCCAGTTGACTTTCTAATCCTGTTTTCATAAAAAATTGTACATATCCTTGTGTTTTTGGCTATGATATCCCATAATATACATTACTTTCATATATTTTTTTTCCAAAAGTCCATTAAATTGATTCTTATTCCTCATTTGGGTAAACTAGGACTAACCAAATTTTCATTCATCAATTTCGTATGATTTTCTAAGTGAAAATTCAAATTTCATATGAATTTTTTGAGATGTTAGATCCTACCCTCCTTAGAAAAAATTTTGTCCTCAAAATTTGTACATATTTAGGTATTCTTTATGAACATATGTAGGTACTTGGTCTTCATCTCGCTTTCGAGTTCCTACATGGCTTCTTCTACCCATGATGTTTCCACAACACCTTCACTAATGGGATATCCTTTGTTCTTAGATTTTGTACCTTGTGGTCAAGGATTCTAACTGTTGTTTCCTTGTAGGTAGCATCATCTTGAATATTCACTTCCTCCCAGTGAATGATATGAGAGGGGTCGGGTTCGTATTTCCTAAAAATGGAAACATGGAATACATTATGTGCTGAAGTCATCCGGTTTGGTAGATCAACCCATAAGCACATTCCCCAATTCTTCTAAGTTTTTCAAAGGGTCCGACAAACCTTGGAGATAACTTCCCTTTGAATTCGAACCTTTTGATACCCTTCTAAGGACTGATCCTCAGAAATACTTTTTCCCCAACTTGGAACTCTAATGGTCTTCTCCTTTTGTCAGCATAGCTCTTTTGACGGCTCTACGGATTAGTCAGTCTATTTTGTATTAACTTGACTTGGTTGCTCATTTCTTCCACCATGTCTGGCCCAGTTAATACTTGATCTTCAAGTTCAACACAACAGGTAGGTGATCTGCAGGGTCTTCCATAGAGAGCTCCGAATGGAGCCATTTTTATGATTGCCTGGTAACTGTTGTTATAGGCAAACTCCGCCAAATGTAAGTATTTGCTCCAATTACCCTTGAAGTCTAAAACACAAGATCTCAACATATCTTCCAAAATCTGGATAACTCTCTCAGACTGACCATCCATCTGAGGGTGAAAGGCTGTACTCATGGTGAGTTTAGTACCCATCTCCTTCTGTAGACTCTGCCAAAACTATGAAGTAAAGAAAGAGTCTTTTTCAAACATAATAGTCTTGGGTACACCATGAAGTCTGACGATTTCTTTCACATAAATTTCTCCTAGCTTGCTGACTTGGTCTGTGGATCTGATTGGCAAGAAGTGAACCACTTTGGTGAGGCGATCCACTATCACCCAAACAGTATCTTCTCCTTTAATCCACTAATGAAGTCCATAGCAATGTTATCCCACTTCCATTTAGGAATTGGGAGTGGTTGTAACATTCTAGAGGGTTTCTGGTGTTTTGCTTTCACTTTTTGGCATATTAAGCAATAAGCACTTAGAGACGAATTTAGCTACGTCCCTTTTCATTCCTTTCCACCTGTAGGTTTTCATGAGGTTCTGGTACATCTTATCCCCACCAAGGTGCATGGTATACTTAGTCTGATGAGCTTCATCAAGTATAACCTACTTACTCTATCCTTGCTAAGGTACACATATCCTTTCCCCGAGCCTTAGGATGTTTTCAGCATCCATCTTGAAGTCAGTATGCTTTCCTTGCATGACTCCTTCAATTAGTTGAGTGAGCCACTTGTCTTGTTTTTGTTCATCCCTGATTTGATGTAATAGGTCCGGTTGGCAAGACATATTGTAAAGATAGGCTTCTTTTTTTTAAGGTTTGCACCCAACCTAAAATCTTCAATCAACTGGTACATCTGACTTTTTTCTTCCTCCTGTTTATTGAACTTCCTACTCAAAACATCAGCCACTACATTGGCCTTCCTCGAATGGTAGTGTAGTTCAAAATCATAGTCTTTCAAGAATTCCATCCATCTCCGTTACCTGAGCTTCAACTCCTTCTGGGTGTAGATGTACTTCAAACTCTTGTGATCTGAAAACAGCTCAAATTTCTCACCATAAAGGTAGTCTCTCCAAATTTTCAGGGCAAACACAATGGCCGCTAGCTCTAGGTCATGAGTAGGGTAATTTCTCTCATGGACCTTCAGTTGTCTTGAAGCAAAAGCGATAGCTTGCTTTTCTTGCATTAGGACTGCGCCCAATCTAGTGAGGCATCAGTATACAGTATGTAAGTAACACCAGGAGTTGGGGTGACTAGAACAGGAGCCGTAGTCAATCTTGTCTTCAGTTATTAGAATGACCGTTCACATTTCTCATCCCATTGGAACTTAACTACTTTTTCTGGTCAACTTAGTCATAGGTTCTGCCAATTTGGAAAAATTCTTAATGAACATTTTATAGTAGCCTACCAAGCCCAAGAAACTTCTAATTTATGTTACTGTCTCGGGTCACTTTCAGTTCATAACAGCTTCCACTTTCTCTGAATCTAAAGAGATGCCTTTTGCTGACACTTCGTGGCCAAGGAACTTGAACGTCCTCATCCAGAACTTGCACTTACTGAATTTAGCATATAGCTGGTTTCTTCTAAGGGTTTTTAGTATGATCTTCAAGTTTTTTAGGTGCTCAGCTTCTGACTCAGAGTAGATTAGTATATCATCCACAAATACCACTACAAACTGGTCAAGGTACTGTCTGAACACTCGGTTTAGCAAATCCATGAAGCCAGCCAGGGCATTGGTCGAACCAAAGGGCATCATGGTGAACTGGAAGTGTCCATATCTTATTCTAAAGGTGTCATGTGGATGTCAGACTCTCGAATCCTCAGCAAATGGTATCTTGACCTCAGATCAATTTTAGAGAAATGAGTGGCTCCTCGTAATCAATCAAATAGGTTGTCAATCCTTGGTAGATGGTATTTATTCTTTACTGTAGCTTGATTCAACTTTCGGTAGTCGACACATAGTAGCAAGGAACCATCCTTCTTTTTTCACGAATAGTACTAGGGATCCCCAGGGTGGTTCACTTGGCCTGATGAAACCTTTCTCCCTGAGCTCGTCCAGTTGAGTTTTCAGCTCAATTAGTTCTACTGGCGCCATTCTATAAGGAGGTATGGCTATAGGGTTGGTTCTAGGGTGAAGTTCAATCTTGAACTCTAACTCTCTAGCTGGTGGTAGTCCAGGTAAGTCATTTGGAAACACATCCTCGTACTCACTGCCTACAGCTAGGTCATGAATATTCTTCAAGTCAGTAGGTTTTTCTTCAGAGAGCTCCTCGAACTATTCGTCTGCTTCAAAAAATTTAACAAGGCTAGGGTCGGACTCTTTGGTAGTCTCCGTATATCCCCATTAATTTTAAAGATCTCCCCAGAAGGTAATGTTATGGTTACCCGTCTCTTAGGACAATCTATCTGGGCTTGGTACTGATCTAACCAATCCATCCCCAAGATTACATCATAGCCATAAAAAGATAGGGTATATAGGTTGACTGTTAAAATTTTATCCGCAAACCTAAGGTCACAACTACACATCTTCTTTGAAGTCACAATGGTCCCTATTAGTGTGGACACATGTAAAGTCACATGCATTGTTTTTGTCACAAGTTATAACATATCAGCTAGTTTTTAAGAGATAAAAGATTTTGAGGCACCTAAGTCAAACAATAGTCTCACAGCAACATTAAACAATAGGAACGTACCTTCTACTATAGGGGTTTGGTCTTTGTGGGTATCAACCGCAAACATTCTGGCCTGGTTCTGACCATGACTTTGGTTTTGCCCTTGATTGGCATTCTGATTCTATTAGGCTTGAGGTCGACCATTTTGACTTCCCCCATGAGTATTTTGTTGTTGTTGCTAGGAAAGCTGAACTAGTGCAGTTGGGCAATTTTTCTCCAAATGACCCTTCTGCTTGCATATATAACACAATCCTAGCCTCTTAGCTTCTTCCCTTGACTCGTCTTTGTCCTGCCTCTATTTCTAGGTCTGTGGTGCCTTTCCACAACTCTTATTCTTTTTTCTAGGCTTTTGGGTTCTCTATTTCATTACTAGGCCTCTTGTTCTTTTCATCTCAACCTTTGTTCTAAGTTGAGTTCATGCCCTAGGATCCCTATATGGCTTTAAGCTTAGAGTCATAATCACTTTTTGAATCTCAATCTTGAGATCCTAAGCAAACCAATTAGCTTTCATTCTTTCTTCTTAGATTAGCTCCCAAGAGAACTTATCCAATTTGTAAACTTTTTCTCATACTCAATTATAGTCAAGTCCTTCTGATTTAACCTGATGAAGTCCTCTTGCAGCTTTCACAGTGTCGTCTCTAGAAAAAACTTTTTGTGGAAGACCTCCTTGAACTCTTCCCAGCTCATCTTTTCAACATCACTCTTTGTTTTAGCAAACATTCGTACTATCATGACTCTAGATTTAGCTTCTAGGTTCTTGATTTGTTTAGTGGCCTAAAGGTTTTTCTTCTAGGTTCTTTTCATGCATGGGTACAAGATTTGGTCTCAAAGCAAATAAACAGTAAAGCATGCATATCATACAAATCATACAATCAAGCTAGCACAGCAAGGTTCCAAGCTTCCACCTAAGCTTTCAGGTTCAAGTATCTCATACCACTCTACCCCTTCCACTTAGGCTTTTACTTAGAACAGAGCTATACCCAAACAATGTTCCAAATTGCTCGATAACTAAGGTTCCCGAGCCCACTATACTCAACCGTCTCATACCAATGAGCATAGAGAGACCCGTGTTGCCATAGTTACTGATCATTCACCACACATGGTCCATTATTCTCTTAGTCCAGACTTCCTCCATAACCCCAAATTCCTATACATCCCTTACTACATAGAAACCATAAATTATAGAAGCTTCTCGGTCTTGTGTCCTAATCAAACAATTTTTTGTTTTCACACAAGTTTCAGTCTCTAGCTTATGTCCTAGAGTTTTATGCTTTTGATCCACTGTGCCACCCATGTCTACACCTGTTTCTACCTAAGGTCTTTTATCTGGACTTAGGGTTCAGTTCTGGTTGACTTACAACCTCTGTCTGGCCAAGATACCACCTTTGGCATCTTTTTCGACTTCTAATCAATTCCTTGCCTTAATTTTCCATCTTCTAATTTTCTTTTATCGAAAATAAGAGTGTTTTTCAACTCCAACTACTCTTATAAGCTGGTGGGACAACCTCCAGATTGGGTAGCGAGACCGAAGTCTGCTTAGCAATCACGCTTTCTAGGGCGTGATAACCCACCTCTCTTTCAATGTTTAACTTTACTCGGGACAAGGCTTGCCCACTATCAGCTCAACTTGTAATCTTTGTATCCAAATAAAACATTTTCAAAACATATATTTCCTTTTTTGAAAACACTTTCTAACACGCTCTTCAATTTCAAAAATAGAAGGTAGGGCATTCTAAATTAATTTCAATTCAAGGTGAAACCCTAAGTTTGAGTTTCTCATTCTAGTCCGGTGTTTCTAATAACCAAGCTCTGATACCACACTTGGTATCAGAGGAAACTTTCTATTCTTGGCCCAGCAACTAATACCTAGGCTCTGATACCACCTTTGGTATCAGAAGAAACTTTCTATTCTTAGCCTAGTTCATCTACTAACTGTTCTCTCATACCACCTTTGGTATCAGAATAACTTTCTAATTCTTGCCCAATTCATCTACTAACTGAGCTCTGATACCACCTCTGTAACACCCCAACCCCCGTATCTTTAGGCCGTGTACATGGCCATCGTTCTCTTGACAGTGGGCTTAACAAAACGGCGAATCGGGCCGGTGTTACATTACAAGTGACACACACTTGTTTTTTTCTTTTCAATATCTCGTGCCTTTGTATAAAAATTCAAGAATACAAAATTTTCAATAAAATCAAGGCAAATTAAAAGAGATAAAGAAATTTAAACTATTTTATTCATAATAGAAATTGAAAGTACTAAACTCTTCAAAAAGAACTAATTGTTCAAGCGAAAGACATCAAAATACTTTTCAATAGAAAAACATAAAAAACTCTCGACAACATGCCCTTACAAATTCTAAAAAATATAATACTGTAGAAACTTTCTAAGGACTATCTATATTCAACTGCTCTATTGGTTTCATGTTCCTGAAAAATAAGAAAGGAAGGAGTGAGCACATAGCCTAATGGATCCTTTTCGAACAACCATCTTTCATATTCAAACTCATAACACAATTATAATTCAAACACTTGCAATCATTAGGCATTTCAAACAACAATTTGTTCAAGTCGAGTCTCAGACCAAAAGGACATTTAATCCCTTGATGCTCTTAACTAAGTAAATAGGGCCCACTCGGCATCAACTCGTTAGTGGCACATGTCGACATTAACCCATTACACATGGTGACCTGCCAGTGCTACAGGACCCTCGAGTACTTACGTCTGAAAACCATATGACCTAACTCATATGAAAAGAACATCCATAGTGTCGCCTTGACCACTATAATGGTACGTGGTTATTATCTTTAATTCTAATATCATGATCTCATAAAATAAACTTCAGAATATGAAATCAAACTAAAATTCAAAATATACATAGTCAATTCATGACAAAATCATAAAATATGCATCATACTTTAATTTAAAAGCCTAAGTGTGATACTAACATGGCATGGATAATATGATTGCTTAAACATGAATCAAAAATGAAATACTAAAATAAACATTTAAACTTCTAGAACTAAAATTGAAAATCTTTGAATTCAGTGAAAAATACACAAATAATGAGCATGTCATGAATTTAAATAAGAACAGAAGCGTGTTCTAGAAATCACTTCCACCTTATGACGCTTTCTTCCAGAATTTCGGCGGCAATTCCCCCCACGTACTAATGCCAATGAAGATCGCCCAACTTAATTCCCCAATTTGAGAGAAAAACTTCTCACACACAAGAGGAAGGGAAGATGGGAAGAGGTGCGAAGAAGAAGGCTTAGAGAAAACAAGATGAGAATTCAACTCTTATTTTTGGAATGAATGAAATAGAGAACCTAAGGGGGATTTATATAGGTTTTCAAAGGGAGAAAGTTAGAAAGCTTTGTGTTCTTCTTTGAATAAAACACTCTAATTCTCCTTAATTTCATACTTTCTAATTTTTGGAGTAAAATGAGTATTTTTTGAATTTTTTTTGGATTTAGAAACCTATTTTTCAAAATTTTCAGATTTTTTTTTAATTTTTCGTTTTTTTTTGTTTTTTTTATTTCGGTTTTATTTTGGTTCCTAGGATTTTCCTCGAGTGTAACACCCCAACCCCCATATCTTTAAGCAGTGGACATTGCCACCGTTCTCATGATAGTGGACTTATCAAAACGATGGGTTGGGCCGGTGCTACATTTACAAGTGACACACACTTGTTCTGTTCTTTTCAATATCTTGTGCCTTTGTATAAAATTATAAAATAAATTTTTTTAATAAAATCAAGGCAAATTAAAAGAGATAAAGAAATTTAAACTATTTTATTCATAATAGAAATTGAGAGTACTAAACTCTTAAAAAAACTAATAATTACAGCGGAAGTCTTCAAAATACTTTTCAATAGAAAAGCATAAAAACTATGGGCAACATGCCCTAAAAATTCAAAAAAAAATTATAATACTGTAGACACTTTCTAAGAACTATCTATAATGAACTGCTCTATGGATTCGTGTTCCTGAAAAATAAGAAAGGAAGAGTGAGAACATAGCCTAGTGGATCATTTTCGAACAACCATCTTTCATATTCAAACTCATAACACAATCGTAATTCAAACACTTGTAATCATTAGGCATTTCAAACAACAATTTGTTTAAGTCGAGTCTCAGACCAAAAGGGCCTTTAATCCCTTGATGTTCTTAACTAAGTAAATAGGGCCCACTCGGCATCAACCCATTAGTGGCACATGTCGGTATCAACCCGTTACACATGGTGACCCACCAGTGGAACACAACCCTCAACTACCCACGTCTGAAAACCATATGACCTAACTCATATGAAAAAAACATCCATATTGTCGCCATGACCACTATGATGGTACGTGGTTATTATCTCCATCGTCTTTGATTAATTCTCATATCATGATCTCATAAAATAAACTTCAGAATATGAAATCAAACTAAAATTCAGAATATACACAGTCGACTCATGAAACACTCATAAAACATGCATCATACTTTAATTTAAAAACCTAAGCATGATACTAACATGGCATGGAGGATATGATTTCTCAAACATGAATCAAAACTGAAATACTAAAATAAACATGTAAAATTTTAGAATTGAAGTTGAAAATCTTTGAATTCAGTGAAAAACACACAACAATGAGCATGCCATGAATTCAAATAAGAACATAAGGGTGTTTTAGAAATCACTTCAACCTTGTAACGTTTTTCTTCCAAAATTTCGGCAGCAATTTCTCCTGCGTACTAGTGCCAATGAAGATCGCCCAAATTAATTCCCTAATTCGAGAGCTTCTCACACACACAAGAAGGGAAAGATGGGAAAAGGTGCCAAGAAGAAGGTTTTAAGAAAACAAGAGGAACGTTCAACTCTTATTCTTTAAAATGAATGAAATTATGAGCCTAGGGGGGTTTATATATGTTTTCCAAGGGAAGAAAAAAGAAAGTTTTGAGTTGTTCTTGGAGTAAAACACCTAATTAGTCTACAATTTAGTACTTTCTAATTTTTAGAGGAGAATGAGTATTTTTAGGACTTTAGAAATAAATTTTCAGAATTTAGAAACTATTTTTCAGAATTTTCATATTTTTTTTTTATTTTTGTTATTTTTCAAAAATTTTCGCTTAATTTATCGGATCTGTTAATCTGGTTCCAAGGATTTTACTCGAGACATGCGTTCGGGTTCGATCAGAGCGGTTGGATTGATCTCAAATTAATCAACAGAAATCAAATTCTCAATCTCAGTCGTTGGATTTCCTCGAGCGCATCAATGATCGCGATCTAATCAAAACGGCTTTGATTTGGACCGTTCGATGATCCTCGAGCGCATCAACATTCGTGATCTAATCACGCGGCTTTGATTTTCGCCGTTGGATGCACTTTGAGCGCAACATAAGATGATCATCTTACCGTGAGCATGAATCCTAGCCGTTGGATGATCATTGATTTCAGTGTTCGGATCTGGTTCGCGATCAACAAACTCTCTTCTGGCCGCACGATCCTCCTCGAGTTACGTATGTGGATCTTTGGCCGTTCGATCTTGATGATCTAGTGCATCTGGGCGTTCATTTTGGCTTTAATCCCATTTGTTGGATTTTGGCAGATTGTTTTTGGACCGTAGGATGCATTTTAAGTTTATTTTTTTGATTTTTCAGCCGAATTTCTTGCTTTCTTTTCGAATATTTGCCAAATCTCGATCCCAATTAACTTTCTAATCTTATTTTCATAAAAAAATTGCATATATCCTTGTATTTTTGGCTATGATACCCCATTTTATGCATTATAATCTTATTTTTTTTCTTCTAAAAATCTCTTAAATTGATTTTTATTCCTCATTTGGGTAACTAGGACTTACCAAAATTCTCATTCATCAATTCTGTATAATTTTCTATGTAAAAATTCAAATTTTCATATGAATTTGATTTTTTTCGAGATGTTACATCGAGACACGCATACGAGTTTGATCTGGGCCGTTGGATTGATCTCGAATCAATCAACTAAAATCGGAGTCTCGATCTCGGTCGTTGGATTTCCTCAAGCGCATCAATAGTTCGCGATATATCTAACACGACTTTGATCTAAACCGTCCAATGATCCTCGAGCGCAGCATGTTTTCGCAATCGACTATGCGGCTTTGATCACGATCGTCGAATGATCCTCGATCACAGTGTGCGGATCTCAGTTCACGATCAACGAGCTCGCTTCTCGCTGCACGATGAACCTCGAGTTTTGTAAGCGGATCTCTGGCCATTTGATCTTGATGATCCAGTGCGCTCGTGCGTATGTGTGGTTCTGATTGTGGCCGTCAGATCATGAGATCAGATTCGAGATCTACAGTTCACAGTGTTTTTAAGTTTATTTTTTATTTTTCAGCCGAATTTCTTGCTTTCTTTTCGAATTTTTGCCAAATCTTGATCCCAATTGACTTTTTAATCCTGTTTTCATCAAAAATTGCACATATCCTTATGTTTTTGGCTATGATATCTCATAATATACATTACATTCATATATTTTTTCTAAAAAATCCATTAAATTGATTCTTATTCCTCATTTGGGTAAACTGGAACTTACCAAATTCTCATTGGTCAATTTCATATGATTTTCTAAGTGAAAATTCAAATTTCATATGAACTTTTTGAGGTGTTACAGCTTATTTGCTTTGAGACCAAATCCTGTACCCATGCATGAAAAGAAGTTAGAAGAAAAACCTTTAGGCCATTGAACAAATCGAGAACCTAGAAACCAAATCTAGAGTCATGATAGTACGAATGTTTGATGAAATGAACACTGACATTGAAAGGATGAACTAGGAAGAGTTCAAGGAGATCTTCTATGACAAGTTCTTCCCGAACGCTACCCTAAGAAAGCTATAGGAAGACTCAAAGCCCTTGGGCGTACCAACTTAGTCAAAACCATACTATTTACTAGAAATACCTGACAAAATGACACACAAGTGAATGTGTATAAATTTCAAGGAAGAAATTCTTTTAAGGAGGATAGGTTGTAATACTCTAGAATTTTGTCAAATAATTAAAAGTAAATCAGTTTAATGAAATTAAATGAAATAAGTTAAGTGAATTGATTTTGAAGAATAACATAATTTGGGTGCAAATTATGGGTTGGCAAAAAAAATAATATGTTATGGAGATATAATAACATAAAAGTTTTAGTTGAAAAATTGTACATATAGAAAAGTTACCCAAAAATGAAAAATAATATGAACATTATGAAATTTTGATGTATAGAAATATATAAGAGAAATAAAAATAAGAAACCTTATTAAAAAGCTTATTATATACCAATTTCAAGAAAATTGGTTAATTCACATAGTTACATAATAAATAGAAAGTTGATAAGAAAAATAGTAATAAGTATAAAATAAAATAGGCAAATAAAGCCTTAATTTGATATTTAAATAAAAATGTCAAATAGGTAAAGTATATTATTAAAAAAGTGCCATTTTATTGTCACACCACATAGGTCGGACACACCGCATACCCTCAATACACACCGCGGGTGTGGTGACTCACCAAGTACTGTCCCCACCCCTTGGGATATTATTTTGCCTCCGAAGATTCGATCCCTAGACCTTGGGGATAAGTATCTAAAGTTCACCAAATCTGCTACCATTGGGGACAGTACCTAGTGAGTCACCACACCCGCAGTGTGTATCTAGGGTGTGCAGTGTGTCCGAACTATGTGGTGTTACAGTAAAAAGGCGTTGTTTTATCGTCACACCATATAGGTCGAACACACTGCAGACCCCGAACACACACCGCGGGCATGGTGACTCACAAGGTATTGTCTATACTCCCAAGGTACTTATGCCTCAGGTATTTGGTTGAAATCTCCGCGGAGGCGAAATAAAACCCCAAGCTTTTGGGACAGTACTTGGTGAGTTACCATACCCACGGTGTGTTTCTAGGGTGTGCGGTGTATCCGACATATGTAACACCCCGTAACTTCACGAGCATGCCACGTCGTGAGCAAATAATTGAATAAATAAAATAAAGTATTTTTAGCAAATTAATAGCGATAAATAGAATACGAAATAATAATTATTAAATAAATAAGGTGATAGCATTATTAATATATATATCTACAAGTCTATAATGTAATTAAATGTGCTTAGAAATTTACTATATATTAGGTTTTAAATAAATTGGTGTAAATTATACTAAAGTTCTATACATAAGGAAAATGATGATAATAAATTAAATAAATAAATAAGATGAAATATATAAAATGGAACAATAGGTATAAAGTTATAAAATGGGAACAAGGGTGTGTGTGTTTAAACAAGGAAATTCGTTGGGACGGTGCGCGAAGCGTACTGAAGACGCCGGAACAGAAGAACCGACTGGAAGGATTCGGGGCGGTGCGTCGAAGAGTTTTCGAGAACAGTCGCGGCACCTATAAATTGAACAGGGGAGTGAAATCTGCTGATGTGTTTTGATGCTCCAAAGTATCAATTCTGGGTTTTGATTGTTGGTGATCACGGACGAGGAAGAGCAGAGAATAAAATTGAAATAAGAGGAAGAGGAAGTAGAGCAACTGCGGGGTGAGCTTGATCCGTGAACGGCTAACAGGTGGTGTACTGCTAACAGGTGGTGTGTGTGTCGTTGCTGTGTGAGGAAGACAAAGAACAGAGCAGCTTACTGCTGCTGCTGGAAAATGATAGGAAGAAGAAGGCACCATGGAGACGAACAGAACGAAGATGATGAAGAGGAAGAAGAGCTGCTGGCTGGATGAAATACAGCGATGGGCGATGCTCTGTTTCGAAGAAGAAGAACCGAGCTGCTGTTGTTTCCCTGCCACCGAGTGAAGGACGAAAACCAGCACCACTGGTTTTACGTCTGTTGCCACTGCTTCACGTTGCTGTTGCACCTAAACGTGAGAAATGAAGGAGATGGAATGGCAAGAAACGGTGAGGGCTGCTGGTGTTGCCGAACAGAGCATGGGACGGCATCAACCGTGAGCAGTGGAGGTTCCGGACAACTGGGCAGCTGCTGCTCACCGTGTGCCGAACAGAGTAGGAGAGGAGAAGCAACCGTGCAGCATGGGTGAAAGAACGAACAGATGATATGCTGCTGTTGCTCTTGTTGTCAGACAAAAGAAAAAGACGATAAACAGGGAGGAGAGATCAATGGAACAGAAGTTAGTGGCTGTGGAATAGATGTGCGGCGGTTGAAGAATAAAACAGGGGGTGCTCTGTTTGCATGGCGCTGCAGCTGGTTTCTTCTGCTGCTGCGGTTGTCGAACGAAGAAGAAC
>JAJIYU010008532.1:0-17894 GCA_030144865.1 Tinospora cordifolia | reverse complement strand
AATACCTACGATCTGTCTTACGGCTCGACAATCGCACCAGTATGTGAATTCTTAATAAACCTTCATCTTTTTTTATAAACAAACACTCTCAAGCACATCAAGCATCAGATAATACACAATAAAAATAATTCAAACAATGCATACAAACAAACATGATAAAGTGCACGAGTAAATAATAGGATTTAGATACATATTTTTCTAGTCATGCATGCTATAATCGAGTAAATTTAAAGATAAGCTTTTATATTCAATCATATCATGAACTGATTACGCATGAATCTAAATAGTTCATCATGAATCATACATCATTCAAATAAACTAAACAATTTCAATCCACTTCCTAATAGGATTCTGATAACTTCGAACTATTCAAACAAATGCTTTGAATTTTAAATTTTAAATTTATATAATACATATGAACAAGGAAGTTACGCCCACTTGATTCTGTCGTTCTTCAGGGCGACCTTGCTTTCCTTCGAGATGCTCAATCCTCAAAATCTACAATCTGTAAACTCTAAAATTCAAGAATCAATAAAATTCCTAAGTTCTTAATTCATATTAAATCTTATTCAGAATATTTTTAAGCTTAAAAATTTCCAAACTAATTATGGAATGTAAATATTAGTTTTAACAAATTTTAGATTATTCCTAAATTATATAATTTTATATATTCTAATTAAAATAGTTTCCAAGCCTTCTAAATTTTTCTTTAATTTGAATTTAAAACTTTAATAATTTACTTACAAGCCTTTTCGTAGAATTAGATTTTTAATAACTTAATATTCATAATTTAAATAATTTATTAATATCATAGTTAATTTAGTTATGTTGAAAAATTAAATAAGACTATTAATATGTTGAAAAATTATTAATATGTTGAAAAATTAAATAAGACTTCTCACATTAAATAAGACTATTAATATGTTGAAAAATTAAATAATTTACTTACAAGCCTTCTCACATTAAATAAGACTATTAATATGTTGAAAAATTATTTTTTTTTCTTTTTTTTTTTTAAATCTGTTCGACCAGGATCCCGAAATTAATGAAATTTTCTTATAAATTTTTTTTGTTAATGATTTTCTTTGTTTAAAAACTTAAAATAAACCAATGATAATTTATTAATCGTAAGCCAATGCTAATTTGTTTAAAAACTTTAGTATATACTTAATTTGTTAACTATGTCCAAAATTTGATTTAATTTACTTATAATTTTAATTGGTGAATCACTTTATTTGTTTAAACTTTATTATAAGCATCAATATGTAATAATAATACCCATACTTAATCGTTTAATCACTTTAACTCTTCTATCATGTGTATAAATATTTATATATATATATTTATTTATTTAATTTTTGTTTTGTTCTTTTTGTTCTTTGTATTTTATAACCTCATCTTTCTACAAAATAATGTCTTATTTTATATTAACTTGTGACATGACGAGCTCGTGAAATTCTGGGGTGTTACAATCTGCCCCCATTGAATAAAATTTTGTCCTCAAAATTTAAATAGAGTTGTCGAAATAATGCAACCAACAGGCCATAATACTTCCACAAGACCATAACCATGGAATGTTTTTGGTCCTGAGGCTTTGTACCTTTCGATTAAATGGTTGATAGCTTCCTCCTCATAAGTTTAATCCTTCAAAAGTAAAATATCTTGTCAAAAGATGTTAGGTGATGAATCTGGCATTGCTTATAATCCTATGGCACCACTACATAGTAATGTACACTACGCTTTCGCTGCGCCACTCTGATATTGAGTTCATGCGAGAATTTCCAAGGATGTCACCTATCCTAGTATTACTCTCGCCCAAGCACGCTTAACTGCGGAGTTCTGATTGGATCCGGTGCATTAGTGCTAGTATGATTGCACCCACTATTCCCTTGTTCTAATTTATCGATAAGCAACTAACACAATCCTTTACAATAGTGTCTCATTTCTATTCTAATAGTAAAATGGTTGCAAAATGTTGATGTCTATTTTCAATATATATATAATTACATATGTTTGAAACCCATGACCTTATGGTACTTAATTTAAGCGATAAGTGCATACACTATGGTCATGAACACTTGTCTTCCTTTCTAAGAGTGAGGTTTATCTAAATATAACTTCCATACAACTGGAAAGTGATCATCCTATTATGACTACTGAGAATCCAATACTAGCGCTCTACTAGGACAATCTTGACCTAGATGTCTTGTCTAATAACAAGCATAACACAACCCTAGCTTCTTGGCCTGCTCTTTTTGCTCACTGCTCATCTATCCTGGCCTAGTCTGTCGAGACTGCTGCTCTTTAATTGTCTGATAATCCCTAGTGCAGACACCTCGAGGTTGCTGACTTTGTTGCCTACGTTGCTTCTTTTTGGGACCTCCAGCAATTTGCTCTGATTGTGCCCTTTTATGCTTGACCTTTACTGCTTGTTCCTGTTTTAAATCATCTTGATCCTTTGTGCTCTCATTATTGTCTCCTTCAAATTTTTCAGCCTCAGTGGAGTGATAATCTTCTTGATTTCTATCTTCAGACCCTCTATAAATTTCCCTGTCTTCAATTGTTCATCTCTAACCAATTATGGAATATACTTCGATAGTTTAGTAAATTTTTGTTTGTATTCCAATACTGTCATTGTCTTCTGCTTAAGTTTTATGAAATCTAATTGTAACTGCTTTGTCCTCTCTGTCAGAAGAAATGTGTCATACATTAGGGTTTCAAACTCATCCCATGTTAAACTTAATTAATCAATAACAGAGTCCTTCTCAATCATTTCCACCAATAATATGTCGGTCCCACCAACTGGTACGTTGCTAACATCACCCTTCTAGGTCCAGTCACTCCCATAGCATTCAGATGTTGATTCATTTTGATGAGCCACCTTTCTACTGCAAGGGGATCGGTCATGCCTTCAAAAGTACTAGGTCGCAACTTCAGAAATTTATTTAGCAAACCTCGCTGCTCCTTGTCATAAATGACTTATCTACTCCATGACATTGTATCTGTAGGCCTATCCATCTGAGGAGTCTGGGGTTGTAGCTGCTTCTGAGACTCTAGTTGCATTGGTGACTGCACCTGTGTCCGAGTAGGCACCGACAGCTATGGTAATGCCGATGACTTCAGAGTCCTCACCACTTGTTCCACAAGTCCTAGAGTGATCTCCAATCTCACTTTCTGAGAAATCTCTGTTATCAGTTATGGGGTTACTAAAGTCTCTCTAGACAATGCCACCCTCGATGCACTCTCACCACTAAGTGCTAATTCATTTCTCATCTCTTCTTTGACCATATTTTTCCTAGATCTGCTACTTCCCTGTGGCATGAACTACAAGCAAAGAATTTAACTCAGAATTCAATGATCTATTTATGTTAAGTTGATGAATAGTGTTTATTTTATATGTATACATATATATTTTTTGTTTTCTTTTGGTATCGTGACTTACCTTATTGACCACTACTTCCTATCCACCTATACCCTTTCGCGTTCTTCGTGATAGGGTGACTCTAGGTGCATCATCTCTAAGTTTTTTATTTGGTCTCAGTTGTTTAAGGGTTTATGCTTCTAAGTCGGCAGCATTCTGGCTGTTTCTGGGTACAGGAGTTTGGGTATCCACTTAAATTAATCAACATACATATATAAGAAACAACCACCCAACAAACAAGCAAACAATACAAACTGGCATAATGCAATCCTAGAGCTTCCATCTGTGCTTCCAGGTATGTGTGCCCCATCCCACACTCGCCCTCTCACACAGACTTCCACCCAGAATTACATTACACCCAACCAATGGGGCAAGTGTCTCGATATCTATGACTGCAAATGTCCCGCCATTTTTAACCGGATCCTTAGCTAAAAATAGTATGACAATGCACCCACAAACGTGTTCTAAGGTTGACGCAAGACCCACCATACTATACCGCCCCATCCCAGTACAATATAGTGCGTATAAGTTCAGCCAAAGAAATCGCTCACTCGCCAAACATGGTCCGTCATTCTCCGAATCCAGTATTCTTCCATATCTCCAAATCCCTATGCACCCCATCCTACATAGAGACTAGAGATACAGATTCGTTTTAAACTCAGGTCCTGACCAAACAAGTGTGCGTTCAAACACATTATCAATCTCTAACCTATATCCTAAAAGCTTTTAATTTGTTTATGATCCACTGTACTCTCGAGACAGCACTAGGCCTCTACCTAGACCTATGGTCTCAGTATTTCACTTGGCTAGTATATCCTTCAGTAGGATTGCCAAACTTGACTTCGTAAAACTTCTATGTGACATCATCGCCTCGAGTCACACCTGCGACTATAACTCAAGCGCGTGGCATCACCCTAGTCTTCTCCTAGACTTCTAGCCACCTAATTGACACCAAACCATTTTTTTCTGCAATTAATTTTCCTGAAAAACCAAATCTTATCCACTTCTTTAAATTTTTTTGTCAATGAAATCGATTCAAACAAGAAATTCATTTTTCAGTGAAGATAAAAATCCAGTGAAAATCTCCAATTCAGCGAAAATCAGATCTGGTGAACTCAAGTCTAGCCCAGTGTATGATAATACTGGGTTTGTACCATATTTGTAACACCTCAATTTTCAACCGGACCTCCATTCACGTTTTATCTCAAGTGTGGATTGTCGCCCGTTGAAAACCAAGGTGCTACTAAAAATCTTCCTTTGTCAAAATCCTTTCTATTCAAATTCAAGTCCATAAAATTATTCTCAAAGAAATGTATTTGAAATATAAATCCATAGGAAACAACAGTTCAAATTAACTTTCATGTGTTCACTGGTTTTTTCAAAGTTAAATGAAAACAACTTAAATTGAAATTCTTAGATCAGAACTTCAAATTTCGCAGCGGAATCACTTCAAAATTTTCTTTGAAGACTGTAAATGTGAAATATACAAAATCATTTGAAAACATGAGTTATTGAAATCCAAAATCAAAATAAATACACTTGAATTAGTTCAGTAAAATAAATGGAACACTACCTCTATAGTCTCCTATTCCGAACGACCTCCCCAAGAGGTGTCCAATCTGAGTGTAAGTCTTCTGACATAAACTACTATGTACTATGCCCAAATAATCCTGAAAATAGAATGGGAGTGAGCTCGAAAGCCCAGTGGATCGTTCCTACACATCACATGCATTATACAGACTCAATCCAAAACATTACAAGCACTTTCAAACATTAGACATTTCAAACATTCATTTGTTTTAATTGTAATCTAAGATCGGAAGAGGGTTGAGATGTCTCTCGGTATTCCCTGTGATCCAATCTAATCGTAATCATAGAGGCCTCAATTACCATCTAAAATCAGTCATATCTCAGTATCACAGTCCAAGAGAGAGTACTTACCACGGCTCGTATCGTCTCCCAAGGACTTTGAACTGTCACAAGCAGCCCCGGGTGGGAATACCTACGATATGCCTTGCGGCTCGACAATCGCATCGGTAGGTGGATTCTTAATAAACCTTCATTTTTTTTATAAACAAACACTCTCAAGCACATCAAGCATCAGATAATACACAAGAAAAATAATTCAAACAATGCATACAAACGAACATGATAAAGTGCAAGAGTAAACAATAGGAGCTAGACACATATTTTTCTAGTCATACATGCTATAATCGAGTAAATTTAAAGATAAGCTTTTATGTTCAATCATATCATGAACTGATTACGCATGAATCTAAACAGTTCATCATGAATCACACATCATTCAAATAAACTAAACAATTTCAATCCACTTCCTAATAGGATTCTGATAACCTAGAACTATTCAAACAAATGCTTTGAATTTTAAATCTATATAATACATATGAGCAAGGAAGTCATGCCCACCTAATTCTGTCGTTCTTCAGGGCGACCTTGCTTTCCTTCGAGATGCTCAATCCCCAAAATCTAAATCTGTAAACTCTGAAATTCAAGAATCAATAAATTCCTAAGTTCTGAATTCATATTAAATCTTATTCAGAATATTTTTAAGCTTAAAGATTTCCAAACTAATTATGGAATATAAATATTAGTTTTAACAAATTTTGGATTATTCCTAAATTCTATAATTTTATATATTCTAATTAAAATAGTTTCTAAGCCTTCTAAATTTTTCCTTGATTTGAATTTAAAACTTTAATAATTTACTTACAAGCCTTTTCATAGAATTAGATTTTCAATAACTTAATATTCACAATTTAAATAATTTATTAATATCATAGTTAATTTAGTTATGAACAAAAAAAGACTTTTAGGTGTTACATGTTTAGTTTCAGGCCAAAAATTTTATTCTTAGATTTTAAGTTTTTAAAGGTTCATTTGTCATGTTTTCAACTAATTTGAATTATTAAATCTTGAACTTCTCATTTTAAATAAGACTATTAATATGTTGAAAAATTATATATATATATACATACATACATATATATATATATATATATATATATATATTTAATCTGTTCGACCAAGATCCCGAAATTAATGAAATTTTGTTATAATTTTTTTTTTGTTAATGATTTTCTTTGTTTAAAAACTTAATATAAACCAATGATAATTTATTAATCATAAGCCAATGCTAATTTGTTTAAAAACTATAGCATATACTTAATTTGTTAACTATGTCCAAAATTTGATTTAATTTACTTATAATGTTAATTGGTTAATCACTTTATTTGTTTAAACTTTATTATAAGCATCAATATGTAATAATAATACTCATACTTAATCGTTTAATCACTTTAACTCTTCCATCATGTGTATAAATATTTATTTATTTATTTATTTATTTTTTGTTTTATTCTTTTTGTCCTTTGTATTTTATAACCTCATCTTTCTACAAAATAACGTCTTATTTTATATTAATTCGTGACGTAACGAGCTCATGAAATTCTGGGGTGTTATAGATAGTAATTCACTCTTATCCCTAGAGTGTTTTAACTTTGTTTTTAGAGTCCGTAATTTCAAATTCTTGGCTTTTATGTTGGTCAAGACTTTTCAACACTAAATTTTTTATATTTCCTATTATTTATTTATAAAAATTATTTTGATATTATATAATTATTTATTTATTTAAAAAATGTTTAAATTTCTCGGACAGTACAAAGAACTTCTTGCGCATTACAAAGAACTTCTTGCAACCCCAATTAAAATGTGTCATCTTCTCAACTTCAAGAAGTTAGGAATTCATTTTGATCCAAGCCCAACCTTTCACCATTAAAAGAGAGACATTAGATGTCCAAATGAAATGCAACAATGTCAAGAACCTTTTGACATTGAATTGGTTGAAAATATGGTGTATCCATGTGTCCATTGATTTTGAAGAATTTGACTGAATAAAGATGCATATTCAAGCAATTTTTTGATAAGATGGCTTAGACCAAATTTTGTGTTTGAGCACTACAATCTACAAGGACCTTGTCAAAGTATTTTACACAAATTTAAAGATAATATTAGAAACTCTTCCAATATCAAAAGTTGTCAACTTCATTAGATTTACATCCACTTTGTTGATTCTCAAGAGAAACTTGTATATTCCTCATAGTGATATGTAACACTCCACCTCTCATGCCCCGAGCCTACATCATCCGATGATACTTTCTATTTCAGTTGGGCCATCCGGGAGATGGGCTCGTGTCACATTATTCTCTTTCTTCTCTCTCTTCCCAAATCTTTAGGACTTTCTTAATAATATTAACTCATGCAATAATTTAGAAAATAAACATTTAGATAGAATAATTTTATGCCATTAATTATTTCTAAATTTCAAAGGTTACATTGTCCTTGTATTTATTACAACGAAAAATAAACTTTAAAATTCAAACAAAATAAATTAGGCCAACATGCACTACAATTTAATAAAATCTCAAAAAAAAATAATCTAAGAGTCTTCCATAAGGTTTTGCTAACTCAATTTTCTAAAAGATTAGAGAGAAGGGGTGAGCTTAAAGCCCAGTGGATCATTCCAAATATTTAAATCATTATTTCAACAAATAAAACAAACATGACAAACAATTTCAAATATTATGTGATTCAAATAGTTCATTATTTTTAGTTATAATTAAGATTAAATGGGGTTAACCTCTACATTTCAGATCTAAGGAGAGCGATCATTCTTGAAACTCAAAATCCTTCTCAGTAAAATGGAATCACTCTTGAAACCCTGCTCACTCTGAGGTCAATCCTAACACCTAGCTCTAAGTCAAAGGTCTGACATGGTTAGAACACACACAAAGAAATCTTTTCTCGCGCTGATACATGGTTAGAATCTTAATTAATCTTTGATGAAGTATAAAAACATAATATTCATGTAAATAAATCAAACTTAAACAAAAATTATACATCTAAGCATTGTAACATTATAACATCATAGATTATGCATCTTTATTCATGTGAGTCTAAGCATACATATTCTAAATGGCATGTATAATAATTGATCATGCGTATTCAAAGCATCACATACATGCAACTCTTATTTAAATCAAAATAATAAAGTAAAAGTTAAATATCATCTCCACATCAAATAACAATTCCTTTTGAACCTTCTGTTGAATTTCTTTCAGATCTTTTCAACTACTAGCATAAAATTTGTGTAGCACTTCATTACTACTACTCTAATTGTTGTTTAAAATAGCTAACGAATAGAGGGATGTCAAGAAGGAGGCAGAGAGAGCAAGAAGGAACATGTTCAGTTCTTGCATAAGTGAAAAGAATGGGAGCCCAGACAAGGTTTATATAGAGTTCAAATGGGTAGGATTTGACAAGTTTAGGGAGTTTCCAACATAGGAAACTTGCTAATTTTTCAACTTTGCACATAGGAATTAGTAAGTGTGTAACATTAGGGTTTTGGAAGTTGTTTTGCCCACAAAAAACTTTCTTTTTTTTTTCAAACTTGTTATCACACTACCATGGTAACGAAATGGTTACCGCGATAGTTAGGCGCAAGTTTCACTTTTGATTTCTTTTTTGGTGACACTACTTCGGTAATTCGACGCAGATAGTGTTTTCATTGTTTGAAGAGCACTGCATTACCGTTGTAGTGTGGTAGCCTGGCTTGTTGCCTTTTGTTTCTTCCTTGTTTCTTTCTAATTTCTTGGCTGCGTGACACCGTGTGAAATAAACATTTAATTCCCTTTTTATTAATGTTAAGTTGTCTATTATTTCTATTTCCTCTATTTCTCATTTGGGCTACCTTTTCCTGTATGAAATACACATTAAAATTGCACCAAAATTTCCACAAAATTTCATTTATTAAATTTTCATAAAAAATTTTTGGGATATTAAAACTTACCCCCTCAAAGAAATTTCATCCTTGAAATTTTCACTTGTTTATTTGGGGTGTCATTTAGTCATGCATTTTTAATGAAGAAGTCTGGGTACTTAGTCATAATCTCACTTTTCAGCTCTCAAGTAACCTCTTCTACTCCATGATATTTGTAGAGAACTTTGACTAAGAGAATGTCCTTTGTTCTCAGGCTTTGTACTTTGTGGTGGAGGATCCTAACAATCACTTCTTCATATGTGACATCGTCTTAGATGTTCACCTCCTCCCAATGGATTATGTAAAAGGAATCGAATTCATACTTCCTCAATATCGACACATGGAACGCGTTGTAGACTGATGACATTCTATTTAGTAGATCTAACTGATAAATGCATTCTTCGATTCTTCTAAGTAATTCGAATGGGTCAATGAATCTGGGTGACAGTTTCCTTTTATATCTAAACCTCTTAATCCTTTTCTAAGGGTTTATCCTTAGGAACACCTTATTGCCATCTTGAAACCCTAGGGGTCTTCTCCTCTTTTCAGCATAACTCTTTTGTCTACTCTGTGCAGTTGCTAGTCTGTTCTGCATCTATTTGACTTAGTTATTCATGTTTTCTACCAAATCTAGCCCGATAAGCATGTGATGTTCAAGTTTTGCTCAATAGGTTGGTGATCTGCAGGGCCTTCCATAGAGAGCTACATACGGAGTCATCTTTATACTTGCCTAATAACCGTTATTATAGGCAAACTCTGCCAGGTGTAGGTACGTGCTCCAGTTGACCTCAAGGACACAATACCTCAACATGTCTTATAGTATTTGAATGACTCTCTCAGACAAACCATCAGTTTGAGGATAACAAGCGATGTTCATGGTGCGTCCAGTGCCTAACTCCTACTGAAGACTCTGTCAGAACTGTGGTATGAATCAAGAATCTCTATCAGATACTATTGTCTTAGGTAAACCGTGAAATCTTACTATCTCCTTCACATAGAGTTTTCCTAACTTACTAACTTGGTCTGTGGATCTGATGGGCAGGAGATGAGCTGCTTTGGTAAGACGACCCACAATACCCATATAGTATATTTTCCTTTTTGGTTTTGGGGTAATCCATTGACAAAGTCCATGGTAATGTTATCCCACTTCCATTCAGGGACTGGAAGTAGTTGTAACAATCCATAAGGTTTTTGGTGCTCTGTCTTCACTAGTAGACAGGTTACGCAATTAGAGATATGCTTAGCTACATCTTATCGCAACCCCCTCTTATATGACATCACAACCAACACAGAATTCTCAAACATGTTAGAGTACCGACATGTTAGAAACCCTATAAGCTTTCCTAACCAAATCACCAATTTTTGAAAAATTTCTTACAGAGTCTTCTCTAAAACTTTAACATGTCACCAATCTTAAATTAGCACATAGAACACAATCTAATATAAAAACATATATTTCTTCATCAAACAAAGCATTCATCCATACAATCCATAATTTATTCTGACAATACATTCAGATGATAAGAAGTCATTATAGATCTCCAAATATAGTAGTTTGGTTAATTATTACAGTTATCACATACAATTAAGTCTAAAAGAAACTAGTAATGATATTACAACATCTTCTCTTTTCCTTTTCTGTCAAAACCTGGAGAAAATAATGGAAAGTAGAAGAGAAAACAACAAGCTCAGTAAATAATCTAACTTATGATATTATATAGCCATCATATGTATGAAAACATGCAAGGCAAAGCAAATTTCAAATCACTTGTAAATGAAATAAAAATAACATATATGCGTAACCTAATGTGTGAACATGCATTCAATTTCAACAATATGCAATCTTTTTAAAAACATGAACCATCTTCCTCCTTCCAGATAACAGAGGAAATCTACTCCTCATCATGCAAATGAGGAGTGTGTCGGCTTCTAATTATCCAATTATCTATCCATTTCTGTGACACCCTGGCTCCTGGTGTCCGTCTCTATCTCTGTTGCGATAATCTGTCGCGGGGCCGCGCGTGCCCGTTCATTCATTTGGCGGGAGGCGTCGGGTCATCTGTTCGTTCGCCAAGAGCCGGAGGCCACGTGGTTCGATTTCCTTTCTCATCCAATCTCATGTTTCAAACCTTTCTTTTAAATAGGTCATAAAGTCAAAACTAGAATGTACAATGACATCAAAATACTCGTTTCTTTCAATAGATGTGAAATTCATTAAAAGTGCATGCAGCAGAATTCATTTCGTTCATAAATCCATAGTGAAATCATATGTGACAAGTGAAATATTTTGCAGCGAAAATAACATTTCGAATTCATTTTCAAAAGAATAGTATGAAGATAAAATAAGGCCCAATGGGCCTAAGTTCTAAAATACTTAATTTACATGTGAAACAGTTCAAGACAAAAGAGGGTACATGCCCAGTTCAATTTAAACACAAAAACATTATTTACAACAAAATGTTACAACGATAAACTCAAATAAAACTGAACAAAAACTGTAACAACCTCCCAGCAAGGTCACTACCCCAAATAACAGCCCATATGCTGGCCTACTCCTGCGGTGTCAATGATCACCTGTAATAGAAAATGAGGGTGAGTTCAAGAGCCCAGTGGATCATCCTTATACATCGTTAGCATTATACAAACCAGAATACAAAACATGCACTCGCTTTCATTACATTAGGCGTTTCACAAAATTTCTTGTTTTGTTATCATCTAAGACCGAAAGAGTCCATAACCCTCGGTATCCCCTGTGTGGTCCGGGAGCGAATCTGGGGGTAACGCTCGAGGGCCGATTACCTTTGGGACCACGATCCAAGGATGGAAGTCCATAGTGACTCTCCGTCCGAAGATACAATCAGCTGTCGCAGTTAGCTCGGGTAGGGACACCCACGATGACACCCTAAGGTCGGTCACTATGCCAGTACGTGGATTTAATAATCTTAATTTAATATTCTTTAGTCATACATGCCATTCCAAGTTACATGTGATCATCCATGAACCATTTAAAGTAAATCAAAATAGATGCGATCAACCATTCATGGAAATCATCTCATAGAAATCTCTATCTAGCATGTTATGGCACAAACAACCATGCATCAAGGATATACACCAAGTCAAACCCAACCAAGGAAAATCAAGCAAGTCCTAGCATGCTTCTAAACAAAATCTTAAACTAACAAACATCATGTTAAGCATTCAAAATTTGGATAAGGCTAGGGAGTAAGAAAATCACACCCACATTAGTACTCTTCAACCTTGCGCCTTTCTCCTCGTCGTGCACGCCTCAGATTATCAATCTATAGGGTTTTTAAACAATGAAAATGTGTGAGTCTAAGGCATTCATGGCACAACCAAAACCCTAAGGTTTGTGTTCTTGGCGCATGTGTTTCAAATACACCCAAAATCAGTACAAAACGAGAGGACATTGGTGCATGTCGCATTACCGTGGCAATGCTTCGCATTGCCCCGGTCACCGAGGTTCACGACATGTGCTTAACACCTTAACACTTGGTCATTGAGTTTAAATCACACATTAACTCAAGGAAAAATAGACTACATTTGAAAAAAAACAATTTAGAGAGCTAAGAAAACAAGATCTCAAGAGGGTTTCGAGATTTACCTTAGCACAAAACCCTTTTCAAGCTTGCCTCAACCCAAATCCACCCTTGTTGATGTTGCTCTCGGCGGATCTGAGCTTGAAAACGGTAGAGAATGGTTTGAAAGAGCTCAAACCACCCTTAGAACCCAATAGAACACTCAAGAAATGAAGTAAACAAGTTGGTGAGAGCTAGAGAGAAAAATCAGTGGTTTGCGGCGAAAAAAATCCAGATCTAGGGTTTTCGACGAATTTTCGTTTATATAGAAATCGATGAATTACCGCGGTCATTGTAGCATGACCGCGGTCACTGTGTGATTACCGGGGTGGACAGACCGGTGTGCTTTGTTCCTTTCTGGGTTTTTCGCGTGATGACCGCGGTCGCCCTATTACGGACCGCGGTCACCAGTATGCACTTCCCTGTTTTGTTCTAGGTTTCTCCCGCGATGACCGCGGTTACTGTATGACCGACCGCGGTCACTAGATCGAAATTCTGGTGTTTAGTGTCTTTCTTCGCCATTTCTCATGCTTCTCGGATTGGTATCACTCTTACACTTATTTATACTTATAATACATGGTTTTTGGACATTTTGGCCATTTTTATTCTTTTACTAAGTTTGTTATTCCACTATATCCGTTCACTAGCGACGTGGAGGTCTCATGGACTTTCAGGGTATTACAATTTCTATCTCATTCATTTCATGCTAGGAATGCACCAATCAAGATTACCACAACGGTTAATCCTGTGAGTCTATTCCCTGGGATTATGACCAATAGAAATGTTGTCATGTCAATAACCTACTTAGATATGTAATTGACATGCTACAATGCATCAAAATCATTTCATAAAATTTAAATAAACATTAAATGCAATTTATCATTCTATTTAAATAAAATTTGAATTTTTAATATACTACCAATGTCGCACATAATACCACAAGTAAAGATTACTCACCAAAATTAATGTCTAACTAGTTTCTAATATCCAATAATAAATTTTCTCAATAGCACCAATATAATCTTGTCACCAAAAAAATTATTCTATATGCATCAAATCCTATGAACATATCTATTTTGAGCAACTGCAACAATGCAATGCGCTAGCCCAATTGATGCAATACGTCATGAGTTTCCAGCCAACCGATCATGTTACAATGCGCTATAGTAACATTTTCATATTTTATATTTTTTAAAAAAAAATTTGACAAAAACTTTTTCAGTATGTGTGTCATACTAATAAAATAGACAAGTTCTTGTTTGTAGTTAATCATTGTTAATTGAAGGTTATTATAGGTCAAATTACGACTAATTTGGATCAATTCATCATTGATTAAAGTTAAAAATTCCAAGGTATTACAATCACCCTACTTCTATGCAGTCTTCAGCTAACTAACGACTATTATATTGTTCATTATTGAATGAGAGGAATGATTACTAATTTTTTGAACTTAAACAATAAATTTTTTACTCTCAAGAACACATGGAGAATGTGTCAAAGAAGTCAATATGCATTTTACTAATATTATGGAAAAAAAATGCAAAATCCTTCTCCTTTCAAAGAGTACAATATAGATAACTTCTTTCCCCGGAGTGATCCAATCCATCCATCTTCTCATGGTCGATAGACTAGTCTTCCTATTTCGATGATCACTAGTTCGATTCTTCCACTATGACTGCCACAACTCTTTGTTGATCCATCTTTGACCTTAGCTTTACCACTAGCACAATTTGAGCCTATTGCAATGCCATTACATCCAAAGAGCACAATTCTCCCCTTAGGTAGCTCTACACCATGTGATTCATCCATTGTAGCTATTTCTACAACTATTTACCAACTTTTACTATATGGACCACCATTGCAAGTCTACCTAAATGATGTCCTAATGTCACATTCAAACAACATCTTGGATTTTAGTGCTTTTCCTCCCACTACTTAAGCCTTTTTTTAAGAGGAGAAAAAGCACCAGCTATCGCCATTTAGGGCATAGGTAAGAATCTAAATTCAATAGATTTATGAGGAATACACAATTTTGAAAAGTCTATGTCCGTAGTGCTTCTAGTTTAGATTTTGATACATTTTGTTCATATGTTAAATTATATGTTACTTTTTGCTTTGATGCATTTAGCCTTTGGATATTTACCAAACTTTTGCAAAGTTGTGATACATTTTGTTCATATGTTAAATTATATGTTACTTTTTGCTTTGATGCATTTAGCCTTTGGATATTTACCAAACTTTTGCAAAGTTGTGATAGTCACACTATAGTTTTGTTATTTCAATGGTAAATTTGTCTAAAATCATCACAAAAGCGAACATGGTTGGTGTGTAACTGACTTTTGGTTATTTTGAAGGTCATGAATTGCTTAAATGCTATTAATTCTTTTATCTTAAATGTTTTGTGAAGAATATATTTATATTCATTAATGTCAAGTCAAGGTCAAAAATATAAGAACGAAAAATCAACGGCATTTAAGCATTCAGGAATGCATTTATATTGCTTGATTAGATTCTTTGATGTTTGTAGCACTTTCTTCTATGTGTACAATACAAATAATTGAATTTCATTGACATAATGTTTCTCAAAAGCACTGCATATTTTTAAACATGAAAATATACATTTTGAATGCATGGTTAAGTGTTTTCTTAAATTAAGTCAGAATACTAACTACGTGTTTAAAATATTGAAATGATATGTTTTTAGTTAATTTAAAATAATTAAAGTTATTTAACACTTTAATAAATCACATTTATTTGAAGAAGAATATTGCAAAAACTTGGAGTTTGAAAAACTCATAAAACTTAGATTTTGATGGTAGCAAATGCATTCCCATAAAACTTCTTGTTTCCATCCTTAATACTTGAAATTCCATTTGTTATTTAGGAAACATATTTCTTTAGAAAATGTGTCTTATATTTTGAATAGAATGATGGAATTTATAATTGAAGAAACAAAACACACTTTCAAGTGGAAATAACTTATGTGCAATGTTTACCAAGATCCAAAATAAGTTTTCATATGGAAACATGTGTCATGTCAAAGTTAAGGTTTTTTCTCTTTCCTCATAGTTTTGATGGAAACGTACTTCCTTGATGAAACACACTTTCCTGTTGTATTTTTTTTTGTTTTTTTTGTTTTTTGTTTTGTTTTGTTTTTTGTTTTTGTTTGTTTGTTTGTTTGTTTGTTTGTTTGTTTTTTTTTTTTTTTTTGCAAATGTAAATAGAAACAAGATTCTTAATAAAAAGCTCACTTCGTGTCAAAACTAAGACATGTCTATTACACCGAAATTTTGATAGAAACAAGCTTCCATCAAAATCTATAAAAATGTTTTTCAAGTATGGATAAAATTAAGCATTAATTGTTGGCTTAAGTAATTTTTGGAGTAGTATCTTGTGTGATGTTTTGATGCTTACAAACAACATGTTTATATGGTACTCATGGTTGTATTGAGCATAGATTTTAGGACTATAGGAGTTGGCATGATATGAGGAGATGTAGATGAATTTGAGGATCAGATAAATAGTGGACACAAAAAGAAAGTGAAGGAAAAGCGAAATTGATCATGCTAAGTCAAGTCAAAAGATGAAAATGTAGAACAAGTTGTGTCAAGGCAAGATGGTATAAATTAGGACAGGAGTTGGAAGAAGAGAAAGTCAACCAAAGGTCAAACCATTTATGTCATAAGGTTTATATTGATGTGCTTCAGATATTTTTTTTTATGGTTTGTAGTCGTAGGTTGCTTTGTATATCGATCAACCACTTAGTTGGATCGTTATTAATTTTTTTTTTTTTACTATATTACAATCATTATTGTATGCATTGTTTTATCAATTTAGCAGTTTATATAGTTTAACTTGTTCACAGCTTTTGGAGTGATGCTTTGTTGGTATTTTATGGTAATGAGTCTTTTCTAAATATATTCCTGTTGGATTAAAATTTTACATGTTTGTACAATAAATTTTAAGTGTGGTGATTGATTTGCATGGTTTTTCTAGTTTGTGTAATCCTTGTTAGTTTCTTTGAGAAAATTTGTAGAATCTTTTTTTTTTTTTTTTTGCCTCCAATTCTTTCCTAGTAATAGCCCTTCAGGTCTAAAATAAATAGCAAAAAGGGGCATCCAGTCCGAGTTAAAATGTGTAAACTATATTAAAAATACAAAAGTCACACACACACACACACACACATATATATATATATATATATATATGTATGTATGTATGTATGTATATCGTAAGAGGACAAAAGTCTCATTGATTACAGAAGAATGTAATGTAGAACTTAGTCCCTAAGAGCTTTGTGAAAGATCGATCAGTATAAAGCTTGTGTAGGTAACATAGTTTGAATTATACTTTTATTTTAGATGCACTTTTAACTCTAACATTCAAAGCCATTAAAGAGATAGATAAACAACTTTCAAAATAAAGTATTTTTATAAAAGTATACTAATCATTTTAATATTTTCTTTGTAATTGCTTCTGTTTCCCTTTTGCCCATTTGAAGGTTCACCAAAGTTAAATTTTTATATCTATGATTTTTTTTTTTTTTAAAGGTTGAACTTCGTATGTCAAGCATTTCCTTTTCGAGAACTCCTAATCTTTATATCTATTAATGAAAAAACTAACAAAATCAGCAGCACGATTCCATGTGCAACAGGTCGTTTTTGCTCCTTCCAGCAGTTACATACCATGTATACACGGGTACGCATACATGGCGCTTCGATTCACAGCTCCTGATGTTGATCACTACTTCCCAATACTGCCCTCTATTTGCGCCACGAGTCATTTCGCATTCGTGCCGACATTACATCCTCGCGCGCACGAACACAACGTTGCATGTAGTCATTTTCGGCATCGACGTACCGTGACTTGATTGCACTGAATATTACCTCCCTCGGTTTGGGCAATTGCTATTAGTCAAGGTCTTCCATCCGAGTCTCTTAGATAATAGCCGACAGAAGAAGGTGTAGAATAACAGTATTTGCTGAAGGAGCACAGGATAAGATGCCAATATAAGTAAACGTCGGATTCATTGTAAATGGTT
>JAJIYU010008531.1:0-17874 GCA_030144865.1 Tinospora cordifolia | reverse complement strand
TTTGGCACCAAACAATAACGCGGAGGTATATGACGATAAACAGGGAAAGATTTCATTACTTGGTATATATATCTCTTTCATTTCACATTATAAATTTTGTGATTAAAGATTTATCATTACAAATAATTTAGATTTTTTCTTTTGTTTGTTGATGTTTAAGCAAGCCAAATAGCTCATATGTACATGCTCAGTCAACATAGCAACAATACACCTATGAGGGAGATTGAGAGGGTCGCATTATCTTCACTGCAAACGGTTCAAGCAGAGTACATGGTACAGAGAGAAGGTGGAGAGCATATGCCATTCCTTTATCTTTACTACAAACGATTCAGGTAGAGTATATGGTATAGAGAGAAGGTAGAAAGCATACGCCATCCCTATATGATCGTACTCTAATGACTCACAATACTCCATTTGAGCCATACTCTAATGTTCAAGCTTCAACGTCACAAGATGTCGAAATCTTATTCGATGCAAGTATGTTACCATCTAGTGATACCTTCCATAATGAAGCTAATAAACTAGTGCCTGAAATGAAGATCAACCTCATTACTAACCTTTTGTTGAACCCCCTAACGAACAACCATTGCAACAATACACAAGATGACATCTAAGAAAAAACAAAAGACATCATTGGCCACCTTGTGGAATAGACTGATGCTATTTTTTGGTGTTTTGGAGTTTTTTTGTTGTAATGTTATGCGGTGATTAAATGAAAGATAAAAAGAAGTATACATGTTAGCTATATTAATGACAATTTTTGACTTTTTTATTGTAAAGTTATGTGGTTTAGTTTGTTTTTTTTTTCTTTTTTCTAATAGTGTGCTTCTTGTTTTAGTTTACGTTCTATTGATGACAAATTTTCTTGAAAAAGAAGTGACACATCCAAATTTTAATCCGAGGTCCAAAAATTATTTTGTTACTTTCGAGTGTTTGTGGGAGGCAATTACAACTTGCTGAAATTGGTTTCACAAGAAAAGCCCTCCCTGATTGCCCGCAGTGAGCAGAAACAACTTTGACGTTAAAAAGTTCTCACCGAAGACTTGAAAAAGAAGTGACACAACCAAATTTTAATCCGGAGGTCCAAAAACTATTATGTTGCTTTCGAGTGTTTGTGGGAGACAATTACAACTTGTTAGAAGTGGTTTCGCAAGAAAACCCTTCCCAGATTGCTCGCAGTGAGCAGAAACAAGTTTGACTTTAAAGAGTTCTCACCGAAGGATTGAAAAAGAAGTAATGCATCCAAATTTTTATCTGGGGGTCCAAAAATTATTTTTTCACTTTCGGGTATTTGTGGGAGGCAATTACAAGTTGCTAAAAGTGGTCCCGCAATAACACCCTTCCAAATTGCTCGCAAACTTGATAATTGAGACAATTTACACTGAAGATGTCTTTTCAAAAGACGTCTTCCTGTTATCCTACATATTGAAGACTTTTTTTTTTTTAATAAAAACGCCTTCATACGTATGCATGACAAAAATTGCAAACAGCCAAGTAGACGCATATGTGACAAAACACTATTGAAAGTTGGTTATATTTTGTATAATTTTGGTGAGTTGGATATTTTTAAAATAATTTATTTATTTTATATTATTAAAAAAAGTCCGATACTTATTAATGAGAATAGAGTGAAAATAGTGGAAAAAAAAACTATATTTATTAGATTATTAAAAAAATTTTTCCAAAAGGTTAGAATTTTGAAAATTTAGTTAAAAATAAATAAAATAATGAATTTTCAAAAATTATAACATTTGTGTATGTGTATATATTGATTTACATATACAAATTGAATTATTAAGTGAAAAAGGAGAAAAATATAAAAATAATATAAAGATTAATTAAAAATGTTTTCGGAAGAAAGTTAATAAACTGAAATGATATTAAGAAGTTGAGATTTAAATAAATTAAATAAATAATTTCATATATGCCAAGATATATATTTAACATATGCTTAAGGTAAAATAATATATAATAGATGAGATAAAATAAATTGAATTGAAAGAAAATCAGAAAATGAAATATTTAAAAAGAAAAATTAGAAATTTATCTTGCTGAAAATAAACTTAAATGTTGAAAAAATAAAATATTTTCTATTAAAAATATCTAGATACATAAAATAAGGATTCTATGTACCATTAATGAAAATAAACTTGATAATTATGCAAAATATGTATGATATCATTAAATTAAATTGTAAAAATCTAGTTTAATAATAAAATGACTAAAATAATTTATCATAATATGGTTCATGAATAAAAAGTAATATTTTAGGTAAGTCCACAAATAGTTGGGGACAAAAGTGTGTAGCATACTAAATATAAGAACGATGAACGCATTAAAAATAATGATTGTGTGGTAAAAAAATGGAGAGTGAAAAAAACTAAATAAATAATAAATGTAAAAAATATATTTCATGGTGAAAGATAAACTCATTAAAAATATTAGTTGATCTAAATTAGGTCAACATCTCAAATTCAGAGCAGTGCATATCTCGAGGCAGTGAAAATTTGAATAGGTGGATGTGACACCCTATATTTAAATTATTATTAAATAAACACGATTAGATGAACTGGTTGTTTCAATAATGGTATACCATGAAGACATTTCTGTTTGTAAATAATTGTTTATTAAATGAATTAGTACTTAGTTGTCAATTATTTAATGCACATGTTTATTGCCTATTATGTTAAAATTATCTCGCATGAAGATATGAAACCATGAATCTATGTGCATAAGTGTTAATCTAATTGATTGAGTATCATGAGAATTATATAATGTGAACTTTATATGCATCGTGATATTATAAGAAAAATATTAAATAAAGATAAAAATACACATCCGGGGATGATAACCCACATGGATATCGCTAGTGGACTCTAGAGATGATGGTTTTGAATAACAGATTGGATTGCCAAAGGGGACCCTCTTGAGATTGGTTACAAGGCAACCTTTATACGATGATTTAATGAAATATCGAATGACTCCTAAATAATAACTTGATAAATTATCGAATGACTCTTGAATTTTTTGTTTTTTGTTTTTTGTTTTGTTTTGTTTTTTTTTTTTTTTTGAGATATATGCATGGGATGTGCAAATACACTTGATGATAGAAGGACTACCTAAGGATACTCTCTCTACCTAAGAAAAAAACCTTGACTTAAGCAATCAGTTTGTTGAAACGCCTGTTGTTTGAAAATGTGTGCTTATTTGTCCATTTATGCCTATTTAATAATAATTTAAAATTAGAATGGATCAACTAAGCTATTTGAGCTTACCTATTTTTATTTTTAGGGATAAAAGACTATTGACGAGGGTATGCTCAGTTAAACTCATAGATTTTGATGAATGGATTCAACACCATCAACGAACATTGATATTGGGCCCTATGGACAAAATTCCTTATTTATCGTTTCTCTTATGGATACTTGAGCTATATGATTAACGTTTAGCCAATGGGGCCTAAAGTCATTTAATTATTTTATGTTTGGCGAATGGGCTAGACAATTTTAATTAATTTGGTAGTTTGAATATTTAAATCTTGTAAATTACTATGATATTGCTAATGCCCTCCTTGGAAATAGAGTAAACAGTCTTATGATATTTATAGTGTATGTGTTGATATAAGGTGACACCCCGAAACGAATTTTAAAAAAAAAAAGAGAGAAAAGAATGTCTTCAAATTTTACAAGTACGTTGAGAATAACATTTCTTCAAAATTATCCTTGAATTTTTATTCAAAAATAAATTTAATTATTTCAATTTTTCTAACTAATATTTATTACGACCATTTATTTATTGATAAAAAAAATTGGGGTGTTACGATTAGTGTCAAAAAAAAATGTACATGCAAGCACACACACACACACACATATATATATGTTAAGTTTTTACAAGAGTAAATGAAGTCTAGATGAAGTTATTCGAGCTAAGACTTTCAAATAGTTATTTAATTTTTTTTTAAATTATATATTTATTTATTAATTTAGTATTCCATATATATATATATATATATATATTTATTTATTTCTTTCTTTCTTTCTTTCAATGTGTTATAATTTTTTAATTTAAAATTTAAAATAAAACTTCTTTTAAGCCCCCTAAAAAAATCATCAAAGTCTTCAAAAGTCATTGCCTAGCTAGTCACTTGAGGTCTACCTACGATGACACTTTGACAATATTGATTATAAGACTGTCTTTGCCCTGTTATGCTAAATCCAATTGTTGCGCTTAGCCAAATAAACCAGAGTCGCATAAGATTCAAAATTAGATTAGTGAATTTGACAAATAAATAATGTTATGTTATAAGGCCAGACGGGTGGAAAAGTGCCTTGCTGTTTTAAGAGAAATTTTGCAAATACTCATTGGGAAGCCAAGATAATCAATCAAACTGATTTTTCAAAAGCTCACTATTATTATTTTACATGTAACTCATAGTTCAGATTCACAGTGGGACTGGTTATCATATTTTGCTCCCCGCTTTTGGCTGCAAAGCATTTGATACTCCTTTTTCTTCTTTTACAAGAAAAATGTAACAGCAAACAAAACGAGTACTTGGATTTGCTTCTTCTTCTTATCATTGTTTATCACCAATCATCCTCGAGGTTAGCACGGTGGAAACACAACACAGTGCAGACAAGAATGAAGAAGGAAGCAAATTCGATGTACATGGCTCCATTCTCAATAAGATTTGCATGCCTAAGTATTGCAGGAATGGCAATGCTTCCGACAGCAGACGCTCCAGTCATGAACTTTGCGGCACCTATCCAGCTGCAAAAAAATAAACAAACAACAATCAATACAAAGTCATCAAAGTTATTTTTTAGTAGAATAGATTCAAGAATGCGTATGTTTAAAATTGAATACGAGCTAAGATTATGATCAATTGCAGCGAACACATTATTGTTATTTAAGTTCATTTGAGACAGGTGACCATGCAATAATTGAATCAGCATCATTTTGACACGTTTCACAATCTTCCAGGCCTATAAACCTGAATCTGCCGTGTTATCAATTGGTTGTATCCAATCTTCAGACTTATCAATCCAACTGCCTTTACTTTCCTAACAATACCATGCCACGGTCATTCCATGAACAGTCAATTTCCTAGTACCGAACTAGCACCTCTAATTTGTTTAATAATATGATTCAAAGCCATGAACATTGCCTTCTCAAGGTAGAGACGATTAACATGAAGATCAAAAAGCGAACAACAATTTCTTCTATTAATTTCTAATGTTTAAAACAAGAGAATGTAAGGGTATAAAAATCAAGACAAATAAGAGAACTACCCAAACGAAATTGAACACTTTCTTTTCACTGAATATGAAATTAAACCACTGGTGAGACAGAAATTCCAACGCAAGTTGAAGTTTAATGGAATGAAGTCGAAGTGAAATAGCCAATGTTGAGAATGCAAAGCCATTGTTAGGCATCTGCAAAATTAAGTGCACCTCAAGAATGCAGTTGCTGCACACCACGTATCAGGATCCCAACCAACATGCACATGAATATAAAACAAATCCAGGGAAATCAAATATGCTAAAGCACCCATAACATTGTGCAACTGCCATTGAAGTATTAAACATCCATAGATGTAATTATAAGAGCAACAAGCATACAAATGCTCAGAAATGATCAACATAAATTGAAAGAAACAGAATAAAGATGAACTTACCCACCACTTTCCCGACTGGTCAAAAAATGAGTCGAACCACCTCCAAAAAACAAACAGGGCATAGGCACCAAGACGTACATGAGAGCTAGCAGGCAAAAAAGAAATACTCCTCAACAATACTACAAATCCTCAGCATATTAACTATCCAACAAAGGAAAATCAGAACCATATGATTTCATAGTCACTTACGACTGACCTGTTAACATTGGCCACCAGTTATTGTATAGCGCACAGGCCTGCCATATTCAAGACTTATGGATCATTAATCAACCATAAACCAATTAAAGAATGTTTAATTTCATTAAATTCTCAGGCATTGGTTACACAGGTAAATTAGCAAATGGAGTAAAGTGTATGCACCATGCATTCAATGTTTATTTATTAATTACAAACTCCACCATCCCAAACGGGCCAAAACATAAACATGCAAAGAAACATCAAGGCAACTTTCTTTCAAATGCTCACTCACCAGGACAGTTAGCAAAAAGTGGAGATCACATTCCACACTCAACATGTGAACTTTTCCAAACTTACTTGTTGACCCAGAAGTGGGCACTATTCTAGGAACTTGAAAGACAATTGGCTAGTTATTTGCCTTACAGTGTTTTTGTGCATCGGCATGAACTGCAAGCACAATGATAGAATTCTAAATGAGGAGCTCAGAAATACCAATTTTGCTTGGGGTAATTCAGTTTTTCTCACTTTGCAATGTGCTGCCAGTTTCACTTTGGCAAGCAGCTATGTCTCAGGCTGCAAGTTAGTTTTGTTTTCCTTCAGTGTTTCAGCAGCTCGTTGAGAGACCTTTGTATCCTTCTTTCTCTCCATAGATATAAGTATTGTTTCTTATCAAAATGTTGGTTATACACCTTGAAATTGGTAATTATTAAATCCAAATAAAATATTGAGTCTTTAGATTTTCACTCTAGCATACACAGCTTTCTGTCAAGGACTCAACATATTCATAAATGTTATTAAGGAAAATATGAGATAAGCCTTGAGAAACCATAGCACATGGCCAACAGCACACTGGGATACTTTAATCAGAATAACACTTAAACCATAAAAATCATCGCGATTCAAATTTTAGCCTAAGTAGGAACTTACCAGGATTTGCAGTAGAATGCTAGCTGAAAACATAAATGCAAGCCCTGCAAGACTGCATATCAAAAAGAAAAACATTAAAAGATTTTCTACAATGCTGAAAAGCAACACAATGAATTTTCAACTTACACTGTGGAGCATACGGACAATTACCCGGACATGTGAAGTACCAATGAGTCAAGAGAAAATATAAACTAGTCAGAACTAAATGGTTGATAAAGGCATGCAATATATGAAACATGTATACTGAAAAATAAATAACAAAAATAATTGTAATAATAGTAATAACAGCAATAAACATGTTCCATATATTATAATAGAAGCCAAACCTTAATAATTTTTCATTAATTTCCAGTTGATGATAAAACACCCAAGTAACAGACCTCAACAAAAGCACTTATGGCTTTATCCATGTGGTGGAAGTTAAAAACCAAAAAGTAAGTCTATCTACCAGGCCACTTTGGATAAAACCATAAGAGCTTTTGTTGAGTTTTGCTGCTTAAGTATTTTATCATCTACTAAATTAATGAAAACTCATTTAGGTATTAGCTTCCACAATAATATATGGAACAGGTTTATTATTGTTATTGGTGGAAGTTAAAAACCCATAAGCAATACAATCTACCAAGCCACTATGGATCGAAAAGTTTATCAAAAATCACTAAATTCTAGATGAACAAGTTGATGCAAAATGAAGCATTACAAAACCATGTAAGATCTTATGTTGACTCCATGAAGTTAAAAAAAGGCTTAATTGAGTCAGGTATAAACATCCCAAATATTGAATGTAGATTTCCCATCATAAACAATAACTAACGTTCAGTTACCAAATGTTGCACTGTTCAAGCTCAACTCAACTCAACAAAGCCTTTTGTCCACCACATACAGTTTCAACATTGATCCACTTCCCCCATTTCACTCTATCAAGTGCTAAGTCAACAGCTACAATACATTTAAAAAAAAAAAAAAAAAATTTAACTCATGCTATCTTAGGTCATTTTTTTTATGAAAGGAAACTAGAATTATATTAACATTGATAGAAATATGACAAAGTTGCTACCCGCTAATGAGGTGTCCAAAACAGAGCATTACAAGGAGTGTAGAGAGTACAATATGCTATCCCAAATACAAATCCAAGTCCCAAAGCTATAACCCATGGCTAGCTTAAGACATGAAATCCAAGAAATGAACAAAATTTGGGATCTCTCCCACAAGAACTCCAAAGAACAATCTTTCCCTTTGAAAATCTTGTTGTTTCTTTCTTCCCAAAGTGTATACCATGATGCCAAGATCATAATTTTCCAATAATGCTTTATTTGCAGAGCTGAGATGGATGAAGGAACTTCAAAAGAGCTTTAACTGGGCGGTGCCCGAAAATTTGGAAGCTTAGACCTCCATCTGCTCCAAATGTGATGCAAAATCCAACACCGTCCAAATAGGTGGCTCCTTTCTTCACTCGCTCCACTGCATAAAATACATATAGAGGGACATAGAACCTATTAGGGTGCTTTCTTTGAATAATCAGCACAGTTGAGCTTGTTCAAACTAATCAGCCAAGATAAGATCTAGGCTTTGGTTAGGGCATTAGCAAACCAAATAAACTGTATGTTGTCCTGATTTGTTGGGTAGAAAGACTTGACTGAGAATGACCTCTACAAGTCCCTTATCCACACCACTGTCTTCCACATCTGAAATTTGTGCCTGTTCTAGCATATGTAGCAGGGCAACAATGTCTCTAATGTTGATGTCAGGAATGTTTCTAGTGATATGCAGATTCCAAGCCTCAGTTGTAATTCCTACGTGATTCACCCTAGATCTATGATTTGCTATGGATTTACTTCTGCCATCTGTAAGCCTATACAAGTCTGGGTATAAGTCTTGAAAAGCCATAGAACCACACCAAACATCCTCCCTCAATTTGATTTTGCATCTATTTCCCAATTTCTATCTTGTGAGGGGCATGAAAAAAATGTATATATTTGATATGTCTTTCCATGGAGCTTTAGAGGTGGCTTCGTGCTAACCTGCCCATCTTTGATGCTCCTTCTACCTACCAATGATTCTAGCCCATAAAGCACCATTTTCTGTCTCCATTCTCTACAACCATTTTCCCATGAACGCCACATTCCTCAATTTTATTTTAACCACTCCAAGACCATCACTTTTAATGTATCGGCACATGTTATCCCATTTCAACAGATTGTTAATGTGATCGTTGTCTTCATATCTCCATAAAAATCTTCTCGTGTAGTAGGTAGGAAGATATTCAAGCACAGATTTGAGTGACAGTAACCTTCTCCCCTTTGACAGATAAGTGTTTCTCCACCCTGCTACCCTCTCCCTGAATGTTTGAATATCAGGTCTCCAGAAAGATATTTTCATTGGATTACCCCCAAAAGGCATTCCCAAATATTTGATGGGCCACTTGGCTGCTGGGACTGTTTATTCCCAACAATTGGCTATTAGCACCATTAATTTTCAGCCTTCTTAGTAGACAGAACGTTTAGCGGATTATGTTGGCTGATCTTCTTCTTTCCTCATTATTATTGATAAACATCACCAAATCACTACATTTTAGGTCCTCAACAACCTCCAAAACTCTAAAAAATGAAATAAAATAAGAAATTAGTGGTTAGCCAAAATTTGAATCGCTAATCTAGAAAAGCTAAGTTGATGAAGTTAGCAAGAAGAGCTAAGCAACAAAAGGCCAACACGAAGATTTGAGTAAAAGAGCTCAACAACATAGTTGACAAACGAAGTCACTGGGAAGACCTAACTTAGATCATTATAGGAACCCCAAAAAAAAAAGTTACAATAGTTAAGAAATGATAAAAACCTCCCGACAAATCATCAGCTTAATATCATATAGCAGTTAAATAGACAAGGATACAATAAAATTCATATTTTCGACCATACCATCATAGTCAAAGGAAATATTCCTATCAAAGGAAATATTCCTATCTTCAATATCATGATTTTATAGTCAAGGGCAACACCTCCACGTTTAAAATAAGCTTAAATTAATAACTCCATAGTCAAGAGGAATAGTCCCACATTCAAAAATATCGATGACCTAGTGTATGACGAGTTGTCAACATGTATCACCATCAACCCTCATGAAATATTTCTAAAACCCAAAACTTTGCTCGTGGGAGTAAACTTGAATAGAGGACATGACCCAAGGGGGAATGACATTCAAAAGGGCAATAGGTTGGTACCTTGATGCTCATGCCAAGTGTTGACTTGACTATTGGGTTTTTTTTATATACAACGTAGCTAAAGCGCATGTGTGCTACTAGAGATTGAGCCAAGCTAGCAATGACCACAAAAACATGATTCTCATAAGCATGTCTAAAATTGTTAGGTTATTGAATGACAACTATCAAGTAGTTGTGTGGGACCAATCTCTAGTGTATAATAAGGCAACATATGACCATGGACCCTTAGTACAAATAAATCAAGTTTGTCCTAAAAGAATCATGAATTCCTACAATTATTAAATTTTTATTATGCTGAGACCTTAGCTTTGACATAGGCATTGCAGAGTTTTAGGTTAGTACCTGTGTTACCTATGAACTTGGGTATAGGTGTCAAACATGAGGAAATATATAGAGTTCCAATTAGTGCATTTTTAAATTCTAGGACACCAAGACACAACTACATAAGATGTTTTTTTTTTCTCTTTTCACTGATTTATTGTATATTTTGTCCTTCCATTTAATCTAATTTCAACTATAAGTCGTTACCTTCTTTCATATCATCGCTTCTTTTGATTGAAGAATGTACATATTAATATTCTAAGTCTAAATATGCCATAAACATATCTCATACCCATGTTGCATCATGAAGTGTTGGAAACCGGTACATCTACCTAAAGTAAAGAGTCTAGGAAATGCCCCTCATGATAGCTATTCCTCTATCTTCTGCCCAAAGGCTCAACACTCCCACTAGTAGCTTAGTGTTAGATTCATATCCAAACATAACAGCAACACAAAAATTAACCTAGGAAAGATGAAGAGATGCATTCATTTGAAAACTAATTTTCATACTTCAAAACTCTTAATTCAAGGGTTCGGATACATATTCAATCAGTTTTGTGCATTTAATTAATAGGAAAAACAAAGAAAATGATTTATTATTGTAGTTTGAAATCATATGTCTCCAACACTACCTTACCCTTGGTTCAGTAACTTTGTTATGTTTTCAAGGTTCTTTTATTTGTTTTATTTAATCACTAAGTCTCCCATCAGTTTTACCATGCTGTTGGTTCATTATCATCACAACATTTCTGGAGAAAATGGAACTACAAGTTTTTGAGGTTCCTTTCTACATTGTAATATTTAATAGATAAGTCATTTGCGTTATCATTCTCCATCGTAGTTGCCATTTATCTTAGCACACAACCATGCCTATTAAGTCATCATGTATGCACCTCGAGCAACAATACCTCTTCATCATCTTATATCCTGCACTTTTAACTAATGCGACATTTTACTTTCAAATTTTCCAGTTGCTACCATTGAAGTGCTTGTCTAACTCCCACACGGACTATAAATCTTAAATCTCATCCTTCTATTCTCATCTGAATTAAGCCTTGATGCTGTAACTTTGATCAAATAGAGCTTCCTATCCAATTTTTTCCTCCTATGATAATGATATTCCTTTGCAACTATTTCTAGTATATCAAATATTACTAAGATTTTGAATTAATAATACTCCAAAATCCATACTAGTGGCACATTGTTCTTGAAATTTTGACACTAACATTCTCCATTTTTTTTTTAAAAAAAATTAAAGTTAAAGGAAGCTTACTCCTAAGATAATGATCAGCTCAACTCAACTCAACTGAGCCATTTCTCTAACTACATGGTCAACATTTAAAAAAATAAAAAAGTTCAATTTATGGCAAACCATAACCTCTAGGATTCAATTTAATCAAAAGCATATAATTCACAATTGAATCCACCAAAAGTGATCCAAATAGGCTCCACAAATACATTCAATTAGAAGTGATTCAGCCAATAGAGTTCCACAACTTACAATGTGAAACACCTAGTACTAGTTCAAGTCATAGGACAGAACCAATTTAAAAGTGAAATGTGAGTCATTGTTGAGAACAATTAAGTATCCTACAACTTCTGAAAAGAAATACACAAATTATTGATTCTCAATGAATAAGCAATTTTTGAAGTCTTAAACCTGTGTTTAACTTCAAAGCCACAAAACCCTTTTAAGTTGTGGGATATTAAACCCGATACATGCTTTACAATGTAAAACAACTTCAAAATCAAATCATCAAATGTTCATCTTCTTCACCAAGCCTCAACTACTAAACCACTGCTCCATCACTATAGTCTCAATTTTGATCCAAGGTGGATTCATTGGATTTTGAAGCATCAAAAGTTTAAATTTAAAGGGGAAACATATTCACTGAGAGAGGTATAGTATTTTCCATCATTAAGACCACAATTTCTCATCATTGAACTCCTATTTTCGAGTTTATGTAAATAAAACCTTTTTTCACCTCCTTTGCTTTGTCAATGATCAGATGTTCATAATATTACAATATGTTATTATCTTTCTAAACCATCTTTGTTCACATAATTTTAGATATTTCTCTTCATTTATCATTACAAATAACAATTAATACATCAATCTTCTTCATTGGTTAATGTGATAGCTTCTACGATATGCATCCATATCATCTTAATCACTTGTGCGCAAAGATGGCAAGTCAAATAAAAAATCAAAGCAACAATTTTGAGGTCTAAGGATATGAAAATTTCTTATAGAATTCCTGTATTCAAATGGGTGTAGCAAAATCATGTGAAGCATCTCTTCTTAAGCCATTAATTAGCTTGTCAAAAGGAAGTAACAAAAATGCTAGTGGCATTAAGAAATGCAATTGCAAATAAACTCAATAATGCATTTCATATTTCCACCATGTTCTTGTACTCCTAGGAGTACATGTTTTTCAATTATTTAAAACTTCAAAGTTGAAACTTTAAGGAATTATTAGAGAAATGGCATTTGGTGGAAATCATGCATATGTTAAAAAAAAAAATGTGCATATCAAAACTAATTCTGATAATTTAATCTTTAAATTAATTTTGGCATTTTTCTTTGTTGCTTATAATACACATGAAATTCACTATTTTATCCTCAATCTAAAGATTCACTAAGTCAAAAGCCATTGTACTTCATCAAAAACCCAAACAAATTTTATTTTGACTAATGACCTTTTGCAACCATAATTGGAATCATTAATGAAGACAGAATCGAGCCTCTTCCACCATTAACCACGGATACTAATTCCATCATAACTTGAGAAGTCCATTAGAGTGCCTCATAAGTTGCTTAAACCAATTCAAATTCGTCTGTTTACTATTCTATGAAATACTGAATTTACAGCTAAAAAACAAAGGCATGCAATGATTGCTTTGCAATTAGAATCTTGAATTCTAGTCATATCCTAGTTTAACAATTTAATTGCTAGATGGAAACCATTCCAACTTATCATAATTAATCTAAAAACTAATACAATAACTAATATTTCATTAGTATCCCAAATCATATATAGAAAAGTACAGACTTAATGAGCTTGTTGCTCTAGTGCATATCCTCGTACATAAGGAGCTTAAGCATTTACATGAAAACAGGTTTCTTTTATCTCACACAAAGAACAAAATCTAACAGCCCCATTAATACCTCAAATTTTTTTAGGAACATAAAATAACTACCAAAAGTTCTTATGAAGTCCATGATTAACTTGGTAATCTAAATTACAAACTTTTCAAATACATGAGTTGATTATACCTTTGACATGTTGGACTTTTCTACCAACATGATCAAATTCCCCTTGCTGCATTATATGTTCAATTCTTTACATATTTGAGTCCCTTATTATTTAAGTCAAACTTTAAATCTTGTCCCATAACAACTTGAACGTATGAAAGGGAATTCTACAGGCATGCATGTGGCTACAATTGGAATGACAGCACCACCAAGCAAAACAAGTTTGTACACAGAAATTCACCTTAGGGGCATAACCAAGGAATTGTACAAGTGACTGCATCTTTCTTAATTAGCCAATTAATTCAAATCAACTTGACAATGTCTTTCTCCAACTAAACGAGATTGACTACATAAATCCACTTTCTCCACGCTATTTGTTAAAGGCTAGATCAACAAGTACATGAAAATTATATTCCAAGGCAATGAAAAGGGAAATAAAATTGATAAGGAGCAAGATCAAAAATATGAAAAAAAAAAAAAAGGGTTCCTCTTATTCCTACTTAAGTCCAAATCAAATAAAATATTTAGCATTTTTGACAACTTCTTGACCGGAAAGCAAGCATTATTAGATAAGAGCCTAACAATGCAAATCAAACTATCACTAACACGAACTCTTGCTTGCAACCTTATCTTGCATGTGGAGAATCAAAAGAGAGAAAAAGGAAAACAAATTCCAACTATGCAAATAGAAAATATGCAGATATCAAAAATAAGACAAACCCAAGACCTCGTTCAAACTAGAAACTCAAATATTACGTTACAAAGCTATAACAATTAGCTATAGTGCAACAATGGATATCAAATTATCAGTACCAAGGAAGCATTATATCCAATAACACTTGACTGACTATCATTCATGGAAGAAACCTATATTTTTTTTTTCTTTCCGAGATAGAACCTAGGTTAGTGTCGAACCGTTGTAATCCATCATCTACAAGTAACAACCAAATATACGAATTTAAAAGCTAAGTTAAGACTAAAAATCCAAACAATGCATCCAAATGCCAGTCTACCAAAGTAGGTCAGCATAATGCCCCTCAAACTTCTAAACTTGAATCAATCACGTATATCTACACCATCAAGAATAAAAAACAAAACCCTAAATACAAATATCCGCTGTCCCAAAAGTAAGTCCCAAGAAGATTTTGAAAGATATTAATATTTAACCGAGATCAAGATACTAGAAAATTGAAAATAACAACCAAAAGAAGCTCCAAATCAACCAAAAAAATTGTAATTCGCAATTGCAGATAATCGAAACAACTTCTCATATGAATGAAAGATTATGGAGCAGGAAACCGCCCACACCTTCGATCGTCATCTCCATTTGTTTCACTCACTCCGAAATTGAGAGCCAACAGCTTAGAGTATCGCCACAAAATCCAACGATCGTAAGTCTAACAACCGTCGTCTTTGCTCCGGTAGCCGTAGGAAGAAAGACGCAGCTCCAGACTCTTGTCATTACAAAAGACTAAAAAAGCGTCGGGGTGCGCATAACACCACACATAGAACACGTCATCCGGTTGTGTGGCCCCACCTCCGTACACGTGGACCAGTGTTTTCTCCCTATGTGCTTTTTCTTGTTTAACGTTTCTAGACAGCCAGTCCAGATAACTGTTTGTTTTTAGTGAATGTATTGTATGGAAATTTTGTTAGAGGCAAGCAAAGTATCCTTTTCACGTTATCCAAAGCAACAGCGAGACGCCGACGGCTTCAACTCTCGGTAGGTCCCACGCCTCCACTTTAAACCACGTGGATAATAAAATTCCGAGAGGATTTGGAGAGACGACGTGGCAGCAGAATGTGCAAAAGCCGGCTGCCGACATCACTTTATGCTGGAACACTGAAGAAGGAGAAAATACTTCGAATGTAGATTCCAGGCCACGGGATTGATGCATGGTTATCAATAAACTGTACTTAACCAAATTTTGATAGTATTAGTTAAAACAATGTGGTATTATTGAATAATCCAAAAAATTTTGGAGTACGCTATCGAGTTTCCTTTGTTTAAATTTGACTAGCGGTAAAAAAAAAAAAAAAAAAAAAAAAAATTATTCATATTTATTTTAAAAATAATAATATTTTCATAAAAAAATATATTTAATAAAATTTATAAAGTTGTGATTGAATTGATTCAATTTTTTGTTTTTAAAAAAATGAAGTTATAAAATCAAACTTCTTTTCACAGTAAATAGATTTTTTTTTTTTTTTTTAACGGTGTACCCTCGAACCAGCTCTATCCGCACCTCAAAAATTATTTATCATTGAAGCTACTATATCAATAAGGTTATAAATGAAAAGATCTCTCTTACCATAGTTTTTTTCTATCCTTAAAGTTTGAACTCGTGACTTCTAATAGACCTTTATAGATGAATATGGATAACTCTAGTTAAATCAGATTTAATTCAAACATTACTAATGTCTTAGATACCAACTGAGAAATCGAAAAAAAAAAAAAAGTCTAGAAGAGTGTAACTGCATTATTTTTTTAAAGTACAAGAATTATTTAAAGAAAATCAAATAAGGGTAACTCAACTTTTTCCTCTTAGACTTTCATTTAGGAGATATTAAAAATGTTCAACGTTTTAATTAAAAAAAAAAAAAAGAAAAAACCATTAGAATTTCTCATGATAATATAATACTATATGCCTACACATAAGAAAAGAAAAGAAAGATGTTGTAAAAATATTACTAGTTTTGCTCATTGAAATATAATATTTTCTTTGGCTTGTATCGAAAGGGTGTGCCAATACTATGAAAATGTAAAAATTAAATAAGAAAAAACCAAGCCACTTTAACGTTCATGACTCCAAAATTCAAATAAAAATATATTTAATTGTCTTTCATGTACTTTTGATAGAAACATCAACGTGTCAACTCTCCCTCTTTATTATACTCTTTTTTGAGCTATTATATATTCAACAAACCACATCGTTGTATTTTGTTATATATATTTTTTATTAATGTAAAGTCGAATCAAGGTTGGAAAGTAGAATGAGATAGGCTCAATACACATGATTTCTTTATTCACTTGCTTTAGTTATAAATGCCAGAGATGTGTTTCCAGAAATCATGTCACCAAGTTATGGTACAGGTAGGGAACCTCCTCGATATTTTGTACAAATAGATACAGGTTGGCTCTTGAAAAACTCTTTGCACAAGCATCAATGGCAAGGGCGACCCAACTTAAGCAAAGGTTCCTCTTCAAATTTGAATTTTGCATTAAAAAATCAAGATCATTGGAGGAGGATTGTGATCCATTGGAGAAATAGTAATTGATTATAATCCCATAAACAGTATTTTGAATGGAGTAGCACATGAGTTCAATCTTATCATTGTCTTCATCTCTTTACAACAAATCACCATGTCACTTCAAGATGTGCAATATTTTTGAGCGGTTCGTTAGCAAATAATTAATCGATTGAATTCTATGGCACAAATTTTAAATTTTACGAATCTATGAGCAGATTTTGCTTTTAATTCTTCCAATAAGAATCAAAATAATTAATAATTATTAAGTAATAATGGAAGAAAAGGATCTTTTAAGAGAGGTGACATAATCGGTAATCACGGAGACAAATCATACTAAAGGACAACATTTCTACTATACAGTGTGCACCAAACTTAGACACTTGGCATTACAATGCTATCATATTCTAATTAGAGTTACAACTTAAAATGAGAACTATCAAAATTAAATTAGTTTCTAGATTTTGCCTCTTCTTCTTAACAAATTTTCCTCAGATCAAATTTTTCTTTTTTTTTTGGTCAAAAAGTTGGTTTTATGCATCTCTTGAATTTGAAATTGACCTCGTGTAGTATGTTGATGCCAATGCATTATGCCACAAAATATCTAAGGTGAATAACATTGCTACCGAGCAAGAGTACAAAGGTATTGATCAGTTACTATGTTAAATAGTGCTAAGTTGTCTATTTCATGTATCAGTAACACCTTCCTAATCTCTTGTACCAAATCCTATTCATTTAAATCATATTTTACGTGTGTCAACTTCAACACCAAGAATTGACTTGATATCTCTAAACTCAATAAAAACAAAATGTTGCTCCTCAAGTCTTTAATAATCAATTTGCTATTAAGGAAAAGTCTTCAATAAAAACATTACTTCAAGGACAACTTAGATATGGATTGTACTTGCCCAGCATGCCTTCTTTTGCTTCCTCAATAACTTTTTCATCAAGATTTTTCATTCATTGTAAGAATACTCCTATATTTGTTTCTCTTGTTAAGTATATGACCTCTATTTATATTTTTATATCTTGGTTCAAGTATAAATAATGTTTTA
>JAJIYU010008530.1:0-17898 GCA_030144865.1 Tinospora cordifolia | reverse complement strand
CCCACAATTTGCACCCAAAATTTCTTAAAATCCTTGAAATTAATTTATTTGACTTATTTTATTTATTTTCCTCAAATTAATTATTATTTGACAAAATTTTGGGGTATTACATGTGCTCACTCCTTCCTTTCCCATTTATCAGGAACGTGAAACCTATGAAGTAGTTGAACATGAATAGTCCTTAGAAAGTTTCTACATTATATATTTTTTTAGAATTTTTAAGGGCATGTTGCCCAAAGTTTTTATGCTTTTCTACTGAAAATTATTTTTTTGAAGTTTTCCACTGTAATAATTAGTTTTTCTTTGAGAAGTTTAGTACTTATAATTATTCTTTCTATTATGAATAAAATAGTTTAAATTTCTTTATCTCTTTTAATTTGCCTTGATTTTATTAAAGTGAAAATTTTGTATTCTTGAATTCTTATACAAAGGCACGAGATATTGAAAAGAAAAGAACAAGTGAGGGTCACTTGTAAAGTAACACCGGCCTGACCTGTCATTTGGTTATGTCCACTGCCAAGAGAATGGTGGTCATGTACATTGCTTAAAGATATGGGAGTTTGGGTGTCACAGAAAGTCTCGGGGGCTGAGGTGTTAAAAATATTCTTTTGATTTAATTTTAGTTTTTAACATTCAAACTTGATTATGGGCCTTAATAAAATTAATACTAATATTAGATTGGGATTTGAGATTATTAACAACATACTATTTCCTTAGGACAATATCCTGTTATTTATCATATATTACTGTTACTATCTTGTACACTTACAGCGATCCTTGAATTGAACCATACGTGTTTTTTGGTTAAACCAAAAGTACATGTCTTTTGGTTATAACCATTGGTCTATTATACAAATAGGTTTATCCTCCTATTTAATAGATGTGAAAAAGTATAATAAGATTTTTTTTTATTTGTTGGCCAATTATTCTCTCCAAATTCGAGTAATTGAAGCATTTGTACTATAAATTAATATTGTACTAAATTTTTTATTACAATTTGACAGAGTTGATTATCTAACAACAACACGTGAAACATCATTCATAATTACGGTAACACTCTTCCACATCCTTTTAGTATGATAATTAATTTAATTTAACATTGGTTTCAAAGCACAAAGTTTGCAACCTAAATAGATCCATACGTGGACTTAAACAATCAAATAGATAGTGTAATCTAAGATTTCATCACCCCATTACTTCTAATAGGTTTATGATTGTCACACCACATAGGTTGGACACACCGCACACCTTGGCCACACACCATCAGCTCAATGGTAGCGGGTTTTGTGAAATCTATGTACTTAAGCCCCAGATCCTGGGTTCGAAACTTTGCAAAGGCGAAATAAAACCCCAGGGGGAGGGGACAGTACCTAGTGAGTCACCACATCCACGGTGTGTATCCAAGGTGTGCAGTGTGTCCGACCTATGTGGTGTGACAATAAAAAGGCGTCATTTTATTGTAACAACCCACCGCCATTGCCACCGGGACCCACACCCACGTCATGGCACGTTATGGCTCATCATGGCATTGTTATCACAAGGTATTTTCTCCACCCCTAGGGGTTTTGCTTTGCCTCCATGGGATTCGAACCTTGATTCTGGGGGTCAAATACAAAGTTTTGCAACCTCCCACTACCACCTGCTAGAGAGATAGAGTTTAAGATTGAACTTCACCCTGGAATCAATCCTATAGCCATACCTCCTTATAGAATGGCACCAGTAGAACTAATTGATTTGAAGTCACAACTCGATGAGCTTCGAGAGAAAAGGTTTATTAGGCCGAGTGAATTACCTTGGGGAGCTCCGGTGTTGTTCATAAAGAAGAAGGATGGTTCTATGAGGCTTTGTATCAATTATCGAAAGTTGAACCAAGCTACGGTGAAAAATAAATATCCTTTACCAAGGATTGATGACCTATTTGATCGATTGAGAGGAACTACTCATTTCTCGAAGATTGATCTTAGGTCGGGATATCACCAGTTGAGAATCAAGGAGTCTTATGCAAATAAGATGACCTTCAGAACAAGATATGGACACTTTGAGTTCACTGTGATGCCCTTTGTTTTGACCAATGCCTCAACAACATTCATGGACTTGATGAACCGAGTGTTTAGATATTATCTTGACTAGTTTGTGGTGGTATTCATAAAATAAATCCTAATCTACTCCAAATCAGAGGCTGAACACTTAGAACACTTGCAGATAGTGTTGGAGACACTCAGAAGGCATCAATTATATGCCAAGTTTAGCAAGTGTGAGTTCTGGATGAAGACGGTCAAGTTCCTTGGCTACGTAGTGTCAGCAGAAGGCATCTCTGTAGATTCGAAGAAAGTGGAAGCAGTTATGGATTGGAAGCAACCTAAAACAGTTACAAAGATCAGAAGCTTCTTAGGCTTGGCTGGGTATTACAGAAGGTTCATCCAAGATTTTTTCAAACTAGCAGAACCTATGACCAAGTTGACCAGGAAGGGAGTTAAGTTTGATTGGAATGAGAAGTGCAAACAATCATTCCAAGAACTAAAGAAGAGATTGACTACAGCTCCCGTCCTAGTCACTCCAACCCATGGTGTTACCTATACCTTCTATACTAATGCCTCACTGAGTGGACTTGGAGTAGTGTTGATGCAGGAGAGACGAGTAGTCGCTTATACCTCACGACAACTGAAAGTTCATGAGAAAAATTACCCTACTCACGAACTAGAATTAGCCGCCATCGTATTTGCCCTAAAGATTTGGAGACACTACCTTTATGGTGAAAATTTTGATGTGTTTTCAAATCATAAGATCTTGAAGAACATCTCCACCCAGAAAGAGTTGAACCTTAGGCAACGTAGGTAGATAGAATTCCTTAAGGACTATGATTTTCAATTATACTACCATCTGGGGAAGGCTAATGTGGTGGCTGATGCCTTGAGTAGAAAGTTCAACCACCAGGAGGAAGAAAATGGCTAGATGTACCATTTAATTGAAGACTTTAGGCTGAGAATTACCTTAAATGACAAGCAAGGCTACCTTTACGGCATGTTTTGCCAACCGGATCTACTACATTAGGTTAGGGAGGAACAAAGGCAAGACAAATGGCTTGTAGGTCTGATAGAGGGAGTTGAACATGGTAAGCATTATGAATTTAGGTTGGATGCTGAGAATATCCTGAGGCTTGGGGAGAGTATCTTCGTACCTGAGAATGGATAGAGTAAGCAGACAATATAGGATGAGGTCCATCAGACCAAGTATACAATACATCCAGGTGGAGATAAGATGTACCAAAACCTAAGAAAGACTTACTGGCGGAGAAGAATGAAGAGGGACGTGGCTAAGCATGTTGCCAAGTGCTTAACCTGTCAACAAGTAAAAGCGGAACATCGGAAACCCTCTGAAATGTTACAACCACTCCCTATCCCTGAATGGAAGTGGGATAACATTGCCATGGATTTTGTATGTGGTTTGCCCATGAACCAGAAAGGAGAAGATACTGTTTGGGTGGTTGTGGATCGTCTCACCAAAGTGGCTCATTTCCTGCCAATCAGATCCACAGACCAAGTCAGTAGGCTGGGAGAACTATATGTAGGAAATAGTAAGGCTACATGGTGTACCTAAGACTATTGTGTCTGATAGAGACTCTTGCTTCACTTCATAGTTCTGGCAGAGTCTATAGAAGGAGATGGGTACTAAGCTCACCATGAGTACGGTATTTCACCCTCAGACGGATGGTTAATCTTAGAGAGTTATCTAGATTTTAGAAGATATGTTGAGGTCTTGTGTTTTAGACTTCAAGGGGAATTGGAACAAGTATTTACATTCGGCAGAGTTTGCTATAACAATAGTTATCAAGCAAGTATTAAGATGGCTCCATTCGAGGCTCTATATGGAAGGCCCTGCAGATCACCTACTTGTTGGGCTGAACCTAAGGATCATGCATTAACCGGACCAGATTTGGTGGAAGAAATGAATAACCAAGTCAAGTTAATACATAAGAGGCTGACTACAACACAAAGTCGTCAGAAGAGCTATGCTAACAAGAAGAGAATACCACTAGAGTTCCAAGTTGGGGACAAAGTATTTTTGAGAATTAGTCCTCAAAAGGGCATCAAGAGGTTCAGATTCAAAGGGAAGTTATCTCCGAGGTTTGTCGGACCCTTTGAAATACTTAGAAGAATTGGGGAATGTGCTTATGAGTTGGACTTACCAAGCCAAATGACTTCAACTCATAACTATTCCGTGTATCCATGTTGAGAAAGTATGAACCTGACCCTTCTCACATTATTTACTAGGAAGAAGTGAATATTCAAGATGATGCTACTTACGAGGAAACAATGATCAAAATCTTTGCCATAAAGTACAAAGTCTGCGAACGAAGGATATCTCGTTAGTAAAGGTATTGTGAAAACATCATGGGGTAGAAGAAGCTACCTGGGAACTCGAAAGCGAAATGAAAACAAAGTATCCATACCTATTCACTAGAAATCCTTAGTTCTGTCCAAATTTCGAGGACGAAATTTTTTCTAATGAGGGTAGGTTGTAATACCCTAAATTCTTTGTACTCAATTAAATAAAATTTATCATTTATTCAGTAAAATTTGGGTGCAAAATGAAACCAAGCTCATTTCAGGGCTAAATTTGGCAGGGCTAAACTATCATTTTGTGCCCCTTAGGGACCCAAAAAAAAACTTGAAATGAAGTAAGATGACATGAACCAACTAAGGGGACAACATATCCAAAAATTAGAACAATTGGTCAAGGTTAGGGTTTTCATTTGCCAAATGACATTCAAGGGGTCCAAATTAGAAAGAATTGTCATTTAGGGTACTTTGGGGAATCAAAATGACTCGAAACGAAATGGAATGGCATGAACTAACAAAATGAATGAAATATCCAAAAATCAGAACAATTGGCAAGATTTAGATTTTTATTTGTGTTCTGACCTTAGTGGGTTTGAATAAGAAAAGTTTTTGAAAGAAAATCACCTAGGGCCAAACCATACCTTAAAATGTGCATTAGGTTCATGTGATTCCAAAACTATAGGATATAAATCATAATTTCATGTAAATAAGGAGATATTAATTTTTATTTAATTTTTGTGAACCCATGAAGTCATGGCCACCCCAACTTGATTGTGCACACCCACACCCACTTAAGCCAAAATTGGCCCAACCATGTACATGTGTGTGTGCACACATGTGAGCAACCCTATTTAGATAGTTTCTTGGAACCAAAATGAGCATCTTTGACTACTATATGGTGTCCCCTCAAATTTGATATTGTACACCCATACTTGATGTCCAAGAAATAAGAAAATGGAAAAGTATTCTTTGTGTGTTTGTGTGATGACAAGCAAGGAAACCAAAAAGGAAAGTTGTCATGAGCACATAGAGGACGTCCCATTTGAATTAGAATATGATTTAAAACTCTTTTATGTTCACACATAGTTAGAAAACAAAATTGTACTCATATCTTTTAAATTAAAAAGCCATAGTGGTCCCACTTGCTAACCATGAGCACACTTGCCTTCTTTATGCAAACCATCGCCTTATGAGTTTGGAATTATGGCCAAACGTGGTGAGCTTCCCTAGCTGCCCTAGATGCCCCCCTTGTGCTCATGAACACTTATAAATACCCCCTCTTGCTCACATTCATCTCATCCCAAAGTAAAGAGTTGACACTTCCCTCTTTGCTATTCTTGCCTTCTTTTTGGCACCTCTTCTCACTCTCTTTTCTTTCTTGTGTGAGAAGTTCTTATTTTAGTGTTTTGGAGAGTTGTTGAAGTATTTTGAAGTTCTTATTTTAGTGTTTTGGAGAGTTGTTGGTGATTAGAAGTTCTTGAAGTTCTAAAATTGGTGAATAAGGGGAACCTCTGCCAGATTCTACAAAGAAACTTGAATTAAGGTGGAGGGGATTTCTTAAACCTCTACTTTACTATTTTAAATTTCTAGCATGTTCATGCTTGTTTAAATTCTAATTTTCAGCATGTCTTATTTTAGTTTCAGCATGTTTAATCATATTTTAATTTTAGTTAGCATGTTTTTATGTTTTAATCACTCATGAGAGAATGCCATGCTTAGAATCCATGTTTAGGATTTTATTCAATGTTTCAAGCACGCGATGTAATGTTTTCATGCTTTCTTGGTTGTTTAAAATTCTGATATTTACATTTTGAATTTCTTTTATGATTATGTAATTCTTAAATATAAGAAATTGAAGAAAAGAACCACATACTGTCATAGTGATCCATATGGGTGCTATGAGTGTTCTTAACACATGCTTGGAGTGTGTGGTTGTGGGGCGCAACTAAGGGATACTTGGTATGTGGCATCCAATGGAAAGTGACAAAGAAATGTCTTTCTACCTTAAAGAGGGCTATCTAATTAAGAACATCAATGTCACCCCAACCCTCGTATCTTTAAGCATTGGACATGACCATCGCTCTCTTGACAGTAGACTAAACCAAACGACGGGTCAGGCCGATGTTATATTTACAAGTACACAACTTGCATCACTTTTTATTTCAATTATTTCATGCCTTAACTTTATTTGACAGTACATAATTTAAATTTAAGAATTTGATAAGGTAATAATATAAGAAATAACTGAAATTAATAAACTCAATTAATTAAATAAAATTAAGTACATAATTTGATCTTGAATAAAAACTATTATAGCGGAAGATTCAAAACTTGGGCAACATGCCCTTACATAGAAATTAGAAACTTTTTAAATAAAAAGAACTTAACTAATATTCATGGTTTTCATATAAATCAATTACCTGAAAAATAGAAGGAAGGGGTGAGCACATAGCCAAGTGGATCTTTCTAACATTTAAATCATTATTTCAATTCAAACAAACCAAGCATATAAAAAACTTTTGTACATTAGGCGATTCAAACAAATTTCTTGTTTATGGTTGACATTCGGACCGAAAGAGTTTAATCTCAGTGTTCCACATCGTTGGGAGAGAAAATCACTCTTGGAAACTCAAACCCAATATCTATGAAGTGGGATCACTCTTGGAAACCCAGTTCAAAATCATCAAAGGTAAGCCGACAAGCGGGATCTGGGGTGAAACAAAGACGATGACACTATACAGTCCATCATCACGCTGGTACGTGGATTGAATCATTATTTAATCTTTTCTTACTGATAAAACACACAATATCAGATTAAACCATCAATGCAACATATACATAACATGAATTATCAAATATTTATTCATGGCACAATTCAAGCATATCATGCATAATTATTCTTGATTTCTAAACATGCATAACATGTATATTCATGGCACATCAAATAAATAAAGCATGCATGTATTCAATCATTCAACTTCAAAACATCATCACACATTCAAGACTTATTCAAATTAAAATAAAGAAGTAAAAGTTAGAAATCACTTCCACCTTAATTAAATTTCTTCTGCACACTTCTAAAATTTGGTAGAGTTTCATTACTTCAAAGCTTCCAAACACTCAAGAACTCTCAAGAACACTCAAAAACTCTCAAGAACACTCAAGAATTGAGGGATTTATCAAGAAGAAGGCTAAAGAGAGTCAAGAGGGACTAGTATGCTCTTGACTTAGGATGAAAACAATGAGATCACTAGGGTCCTTTATATAGAGTTTAGGGGAGTGAAATTTAGTAACTTTGGGTGGCAATTCCAAAGGCAACTTTCTAATTTTCTCTTGCATATAAATTAGCAAGATCAAGTATTTAGAGTTTATTATTATTATTATTATTATTATTATTATTATTATTATTATTATTATTATTATTTTGGCTTGATCAAGATCAAGATCAATTTTCTCTTGATTTTTGTTAGTTTTCTTTTCTAGCGGTGTGCCACCAAAATTTTATTTTATTTTCGTTCGGTGTGCCACATTTTTATTTTTATTTTATTATTTTTTTAAATCAATCCATATATATATATATATATATATTTCGAGAGGTGTGCCCATATTTTGTTTTCTTTTTTTTCCTCACTATATTTTACTAATAGAAACCATATCTATACACATATTTAATTGCTAATTTTTGTAATCCATATATTGCTAATTTTTTTTCAACCTATATCTATAATTTAAACTTGCTAAATACTTCTATATTTTTATTTTGAGATTTTTTTTATTTTTAGCATCTAAATTTTTATTATTTATATTATCCAAATTTTCTAAAAATTTTTCAATCTCCAATTTATATTTCTATTCTATTTCAATTGTATAATTAAATTGTAAATTCTATATATTTTGTTTCCATTTTTTTTGGTGATGTATTAAATCCAAATCAACTAGCTAATTAGATAATTTATTTAAATAACTGATTAATAATATTTCTCACTTTTACTTTTGTAACCCATAAATATATAACTTGCTAATCATGTTTTATTAATTAATTTGACTAATAAATTTTAATTTCTATTTTCTTTAATATATATATATATATTTCAATTAAGCTACACAAAAAATTACACCTAAGTTTTCACATAATATATTTTAATATATGAATTACACTTACTGATTATTTGATGTATTAAATAAACTTACTAATTTTCTTGCATTCAATAATATCATTTGATTTATTAAATAAATTTACTGATTATTTAATGTACTAAATAATCTTACTAATCTTTCTCTAATAAATTTAATAAACTTTATATAATAAACCTTGGAAAAAGATTTCTTATTTTTCGTCTTATATTTTCACACTATTATTTTTATTTATTTTTTCAATTAGGCTACACATTAAAATTATGCCTAGATTTTGTATTAAATAATTTCTTTTATAAATGAAAGTAATTCCTTAAATTTCTTTTACTTATTTTTATTTTTTTCAGAGACCTACTTAAATGTAATTTTTTTATAATTAATTGTACTTATTTGACATTTTATTTAAATATCAAATTGAAGCTTTATTTGCCTATTTTATTTTATACCTATTGCTATTTTTTTGTCAACTTTCTATTTCTTGTGTGACTATGTGAATTAACCAATTTTCTTGAAATTAGTATATAATAAGTTTTTTTAATAAGGTTTCTTATTTTTATTTCTCTTATATATTTCTATACCTCAATATTTTAGATATTTCATATTATTTTTTTATTTTTGGGTACCTTTTCTATATCGAAATATGTACGAGTTTTGCACTAAAATTCTTATTTTATTATATCTCTATAACATATTATTTTTCATTTGCCAACCCATAATTTACACCCAAATTTTTTTTAAAATCTTTGAAATTAATTCACTTAACTTATTTTATTTAATTTCATTAAAATTATTTATTTTAAATTATTTGACAAAATTTTGGGGTATTACAACCTACTCTCCTTAAAAGAATTTCGTCCTCGAAATTTATGCAAATTCACTTGTGCATCATTTTGTTTGGTATTTCTAGTAAATAGTATGCTTTTGACTAAAGTTGGTACGCCCAAGGGCTTTGAGTCTTCCTATAGCTTTCTTAGGGTAGCCTTGGGGAAGAACTTATCATAGAAGATCTCCTTGAACTCTTCCTAGTTTATCCCTCAATGACGGTGTTCGTCTCATCAAACGTTCATACTATCATGACTCTAGATTTGGTTTCTAGGTTCTCGATTTGTTCAGTGGCCTAAAGGTTTTTCTTCTAGGTTCTTTTCATGCATGGGTACAGGATTTGGTCTCAAAGCAATAAACAATAAAGCATGCATACTAAATAATCATAAAATCAAGCTAGCGTAACAAGGTTCCAAGCTTCCACCTAAGTTTCCAGGTTCAAGTGTCCCATACCACTCTACCCCTTCTACTTAGGCTTTCACTCAGAACAGAGTCGCACCCAAACAATTTTGCGAATTGCTCGATAACTAAGGTTCTCGAGCTCACTATACTCCACCGTCCCATACCAGCGAGCATAGATAAACCCGTTCTGCCAAAGTTACCGATCATTCGCCACACATGGTCCATCATTCTTTGAGTCCAGGCTTCCTCCATACCCCCGAATTCCCTACATAGAAACGAAAAGATACAGAAGCTTCCCGATCTCGTGTCCTAATCAAACAATTTTCTGTTTTCACACAAATTTTCGTCTCTAGCCTATGCCCTAGAGATTTATGCTTTTGATCCACTGTGCCACCCCTGGCTACACCACATTTCTACCTAAGGTCTTTCTCTGGACCTAGGGTTCAGTTTGGTTGACTCACAACCTCTGTCTAGTCAAGATACCACATTTGGCACCTTTTTCACCTTCTTGCCCTAATTTTTCACCTTCTAATTTTTCTTTTATAAAAAATAAGAGTGTTCTTCAACCGACTACTCATATAAGCTGGTGGGACAACTTCCAGATCGGGCGGCGAGACCAAAGTCTGTTTAGCAACCGCGCTTTCTAGGGCAGAATAACCCACCTCCCATTCAACGTTTAGCTTTACTCGAGACAAGGCTTACCCACTATTAGCTCAACTTGTAATCTTTGTATCAAAACAAAACATTTCAAAATATATTTTTCCTTTTTAAAAACACTTTCTAAAACGTTTTTCAATTTCAAAAATAAAAGGTAGGGCATTCAAGATTCAATTTAATTCCAAATGAAACCCTAATTTGAGTTTCCAATTCTAGTCAAACAGCCACTAATTGACTTTCTAATTCTAGCCCAAGGCATCTAAAGCCTAGGCTCTGATACCACCTTTGGTATCAAAGTAACTTTCTAATCTTTGGCCCAGAACTAATGTCTAGGCTCTGATACCACCTTTGTAACACCCCAACCCCCGTGTCTTTAAGCATTAGACATGACTACCATTCTCTTGACAGTGGACTAAACCAAATGGTTGGTTGGGTCGGTGTTACATTTATAAGTATACAACTTGCATCACTTTCTATTTCAATTATTTCATGCCTTAACTTTTTTTGACAGTACATAATTTAAATTTAAGAATTTGATAAGACAATAATATAAGAAATAATTGAAATTTATAAACATAATTAATTAAATAAAATTGAGTACATAATTTGATCTTGAAGAAAAACTATTATAACGGAAGATTCAAAACTTGGGCAACATGCCCTTACATAGAAATTAGAAACTTTTTAAATAAAAAGAACCTAACTAATATTCATGGTCTTCATGTAAATCAATTACTTGAAAAAAAGAAGGAAGAGGTGAACACATAGCCTAGTGGATCTTTCTAACATTTAAATCATTATTTCAATTCAAACAAACCAAGCATATCAAAAACTTTTGTACATTAGGCGATTCAAACAAATTTCTTGTTTATGGTTGACATTCGGACCGAAAGAGTTTAATCTCAGTGTTCCACATCATTGGGAGAGAGAATCACTCTTGGAAACTTAAACCCAATATCTATGAAGTGGGATCACTCTAGGAAACCTTGTTCAAAATCATCAAAGGTAAGCCGGCAAGCGAGATCGAGGGTGGAATACACACGATGACACTATGTAGTCCATCATCGCGCCAGTACGTGGATTGAATCATTATTTAATCTTTTCTTAGTGATAAAACACACAATATCAGATTAAACCATCAATGCAACATATACATAGCATGGCACAATTCAAGCTTATCATGCATCATTATTCTTATTTTCTAAACATGCATAGCATGTATATTCATGACACATCAAATAAAAAAAGCATGCATATATTCAATCATTCAACTTCAAAACATCATCACACATGCAAGACTTATTCAAATTAAAATAAAGAAGTAAAGAAATTATTTCCACCTTAATTAAATTTCTTCTGCACACTTTTGAAATCTGGCAGAGTTTCATTACTTCAAAGCTTCCAAACACTCAAGAACTCTCAAGAATACTCAAGAACAATTAATAACTGAGGGGATTGCCAAGAAGAAGGCTAGAGAGAGTCAAGAGGGACTAATATGCACTTGACTTGCGATGAAAACAATGAGAACATTAGGATCCTTTATATAGAGTTTAGGGGAGTGAAATTTAGTAACTTTGGGTGGCAATTCCAAAGGCAACTTTCTAATTTTCTCTTGCATATAAATTAGCAAGATCAAGTATTTAAAATTTATTATTATTATTATTATTATTATTATTATTATTTTGGCTTAATCAAGATCAAGATTAATTTTCTCTTGATTTTTTTTGTTTTCTTTTGGAGTGGTGTGCCACCAAAATTTTATTTTTATTTTTATTTTTTTCTTTTCTTTTCATTTGGTGTGCCACATTTTTTTATTTTTATTTTATTATTTTTTTAAATCAATCCACACACACATATATATATATATATATATTTCGAGCGTTGTGCCCATATTTTGTTTTATTTTTTTTCTTGCTCACTATATTTTACTAACCTTATCTATACACATATTTTATTGCTAATTTTTGTAATCCATATATTGCTAATTTTTTTCAACCTATATCTATAATTTAAACTGTTAACACTTCTATATTTTTATTTTGAGATTTTTATATTTTCAGTATCTAAATTTTTTTTATTTATATTATACGAATTTTCTGAAAATTTTCCAATCTCCAATTTATATTTCTATTCTATTTAAATTGTATAATTAAATTGTAAATTCTATATATTTTGTTTCCATTTTCTTTTTTTTTGTGATATATTAAATTCAAATCAACTAGCTAATTAGATAATTTATTTAAATAACTGATTAATAAGATTTCTCACTTTTACTTTTGTAACCCATAAATATATAACTTGCTAATCATGTTTTATTAGTTAATTTGACTAATAAATTTTTTATTTCTATTTTCTTTAATATATATATATATATATATATTTTTTTTTCTATTAAGCTACACAAAAAATGACGCCTAAGTTTTCACATAATATATTTTAATATATGAATTACACTTACGGATTATTTGATGTATTAAATAAACTTACTAATTTTCTTGCATTCAATAATATCGTTTAATTTATTAAATAAATTTACTGATTATTTAATGTACTAAAAATTCTTACTAATCTTTATCTAATAAATTTAATAAACCTTATATAATAAACCTTAGAAAAAGTTTTCTTATTTTTCATCTTATATTTTTACACTATTATTTTTATTTATTTTTTTCAATTAGGCTACACATTAAAATTATGCCCAGATTTTGTATTAAATAATTTTTTTTTATAAATGAATGTAATTCCTTAAATTTTTTTTACTTATTTTTATTTTTTTCAAAGACCTAATTAAATGTCATTTTTTATAATTAATTCTACTTATTAGACATTTTTATTTAAATATCAAATTAAGGCTTTATTTGCCTATTTTATTTTATACCTATTGCTATTTTTTTGTCAACTTTCTATTTCTTGTGTGACTATGTGAATTAACCAATTTTCTTGAAATTAGTATATAATAAGTTTTTTTTAATAAGGTTTCTTATTTGTATTTCTCTTATATATTTCTATACCTCAATATTTTAGATATTTCATATTATTTTTTTTATTTTTGGATACCTTTTCTATATCGAAATATGTACGAGTTTTGCACTAAAATTCTTATTTTATTATATTTCCATAACATATTATTTTTAATTTGTCAACCCATAATTTGCACCCAAATTTTTTTTTAAATCTTTGAAATTAATTCACTTAACTTATTTTATTTAATTTCATTAAACTTATTTATTTTAAATTATTTGACAAAATTTTAGGGTATTACAATCAAGGAAATAGAACCCTTTTCAGTTTTAACGTCAACTATAACCAAAGAATTGCTTGAATCACTTAATGCATGAGGGTGTTTGAATTTGGATGTCCTATTGATTTGAAATAACAACTTAGTTGTTTCATGAATGATCCACTGGGTTATGTGCTCACCCCTTCCTTTTATTTTTCAGAAAATTGACTTGAATCATGAAGGTCATGGATATTAGATTATTTCTAAGTTTTGAAAATTCTATTTTAAGGGCATGTTGCCCAAATTTTGAATTTAAGACTTCTGATGAATTTTATTTAAATTTTGAAAGTTATGTACTCAAGTTTTGATTTAAGAATGTAACTTTCTTTATTTTATTTGAATAAATAAAGAGTTTGAAGTATTCCTTTATCTAATTATATAACCTTATTGAATTAAAATTTAATGCATTATGATGTATCCATGAACATTTTCAATAAGTGTTTAAATAAAGGAATTGAGATGCAAGTTGCGTACTTGTAAATATAACATAGGACCCAACCCGCCTTGTGGTAGAGCTTAAACCTGTTTCTAGGGGGTTAGGGTGTTACAATGATAATTGAAGAAGATCATAGTGTGTATGTCAAACAATCCAAGATTGATGTAACACCCCGCCTCTACTGGCCTAATTGTCCCGACGAGTTCATGTCACATGCTTGCTTTTTGAATGTCTCTTCCTATTTTCGTGGTTCGCTTGGGAGGTGGGCGATGTCACATTATTCTATTTCTTTCTTTCCCAATTCTATGAGACAAACACTTATATAGATTTCACGAAGCACATATGAAATCATTTGATAAAATAAATCAATATCATTAATTGAGTGGAATATTCTTAAAGTACAAAGGCCCTTAAACTTTATTATATTAAACAGAAGTTCAACCTAAAATAGAAATTAGGGCCAACATGCCCGACTTAAACTTCATGAATAGAATTTAACTCTAACTATGCAGTATTCGTTCAGAAATTTCCTAAAAGGTTATAAAAGGAAGGGTGAGTGTGCGTGTCCATTGCATCATTCTAAATATTTAACTTATTATTTCAAATTAAATAGAACATGTATAACGAACACTTCAAAAGATAATGTGATTTAAACAATTGTTTGTTGTTAGTTGATGTTAAGACTAAAAGGTTATGCCTTAGTATTCTATATTTAGGGGATAAGGTCAAATTTGAACCTTCAAATGTACCAGTGATGTAGTGGAATTAAATTAAACCCTCAGTTCACATCCCAAAAATTATACTTTGGAACACTCACGATGAAACTCTGTTCCCATGCCTGGTACATGATTAAAATCTTTGTTTAATCTTCTATTAGTGATAAACAATGGCATGATAAATTCAAGATAATAGTAATTAGTATGTATTCATAGAAAACATGTCATAGCATGAATCATATCATCACAATCATTATCATTAGCATACAAGCCTAAGAATGCATTTCTAGACATGACGTGTATAATCATGGCATATTTCCAAGCTAGGCAAACAACCATGCTCATAATACTTGAATCAAAATAATAAGATAAAATTTAAAAATCACTTTCACCTAAATATGCTTAATATGTTGATCTTGAGCATCCAAGCCTTTTGATACTTCACCATTGAAATTCAAGACTAATGGGCTATTTGTGTGTTTCTAACATCCTTACATCATATTCTAATTTTCTTACATTACGTATGGTCTCTAATATGCAAGAGTTTCAAGTCTATATACTATATTAGGGAAATAGGTTACCACATTGGTCATTGCGTAGGGCTGAAAGTAGTGTTCTCAGGTCGTTACTACAGTAACCCATGACACATTAATCGCATTACTGAATCGCAAGGAAAAACTAGATGTTTGGTTCACTATCGTGGTTGTCTTCTATTTTGTGATGGAAGATATGAGATATGCAAATTCTATTATAGGTGTTAGGATATATAGAAATCGTTTGAAACAACTTTTAGGTTTGTCTTGAGAAACCTAGATCAAAAACATACTTGGAAGATTCTAAATGCAAAATTGTTCCGTTGCAAAAGGTGAATCTTTGAGCCTTAAGTTGTGTCCTCAAACTCTAGAAGAAAACAATAAGATGTATTTTGTACCATATTCCAGTGCTATAAGTAGTCTAATGCATGTAATGATATGCACAAGACCTGATATATATCATGTGGTAGGATTGGTTAGTCATATCAATCTAATCCTGGTTTTACTCATTGGCAAGAAGTTTAGATGATATTAAGATACCTTCATGGGACTGTTGATTATATGTTATCTTATCATGATTCAAATATGCGATTACTTAGGTATAATGACACAAATTGGAGTAGTGATCTCGATGAAAGAAAATCTACATTACTTAATGGAGGAGCTATCTCATGGAGTAGAAAAAAAATAATCTTACATTTCCTTATGTACAATGGAAGTAGAATTCATTGCTTATTTTGGTACAATGCAAGAAGTTGTTTGGTTGCATCAGTTCTTTCACAATTATGGAGTTGTCAAATATTTTGCAGATCGAATAACAATCTATTCTAATAGTATGGCTACTCTTGCATATGTGGAAGATCCAAAATATCAAATAAAGACCAAACATATAGATTTAAGATACCATTTCATTTGTGATATTTAATAAAGAAAGAAGTTTTTTAAGAATAATACCTGTTGGATGCATGATTTTAGTTCCTTTTACAAAAGCTCTTGCTAGAGATGTGTATATAACACATGTTAAAGCATTAAGACTTCTTAGATTGTAATATTTAATACTTCAACTAGTTTTGTATTTTTGGGATATTAATTAATGACTGTCATATGCTTGACTGATGTTTTTCATGATTACTCTACATTTGTTACACACATTTCTCTAGATTAAAATATATTTTGAGGCATAAAACTGGTTCATTCACATGAATGATCACCTTGGACACTTTATGGAAAGTGAGCAAAGATGAGACAATCAATCTTTGAGTTGTCAACTTGATTGAAAATCAAGATGACATTGTAATCAATCAATTAATGATGGATCACCCATTCTCCATTATGCCTCTCTGTTGATACCGGATATGAGTTCTAATATTATGCACTTTCTATTGTCAAACAATACTTAACTAATGTTAAGTACTTATGTAGTATTGAGTTAGATCTGTACAGTGTTTAGAGTAAAAAAAACACACTTTTGTAAAGGAGTTCCTCCACTATAACACGTATTATCTTATACATGGGTTTAGCATGAATACTTTAGGATCTAAAGAATGGATCTCTACTTCGTTATTTCCAAGAAAATTTCTCAAAACAATTTTTCACTATTGCCCTTTGAACTTTTGATTGCAATATGTGGTGAAAAATTAATGATGGCTACTTTAACAAGTTGCTTGCGATCATGAATGGTTCAACTTTAAGGAGCTTGACTAGGAAATCAACTATTGTTTTCTACAACATAGTGGGAGGGCAAAATAAAGGTTCTTCAATTCGCATCTATACTATATATTATGAATTGTGATTGCTAATATTGCACTATAGTATGCAATAGTAGCGTGGATATATTGTAAAACAACATGTTTATGTTTATGCTCTTTGAGAGATCAGAGGTACATGAACTGATATAATTAAATGAATCTAGGGCATATGAGGTACTATTATATATATACATGACTTTTAATTACAACTATTGGTTTATTATATAAATAGGTATATCTAACTATTTAATATAGGTGAAAAAATACAAAAAGATTTTTTTTTAATTTTCTGAACAATTATTCTCTTCGAATTCGAGTGATTAAAGACATTTGCATTGTGAATCAATATCATACTCAATTTGTAGTTAGTACAATTTAACAAAGATAATGCTCTAACAACAAGAAATACGTAAAACATCCTTTATAATTCTGGCGGTACTTTTCCACATGCTTTTAGTTTAATATTAAATTTAATTTAACAATCCTCAAAGAAAGAAATTGAAATATGTTGGGAAAACACAAAGTATTTAAAGAGGAAGGAGAAAAAAAATGAGAAAACTTAGAATATTTTGTTCCTTCAACTTGATTTCAAATATTATGCTTGCATGGATTTATCTATTGCTCAAATGAGCATCAAACATTTATGACATAAATGAATCATGTGAACTAAATCTATACATGAATCATAATAAATATTAGTGCATGCATATAAATTAATATGTAACACCCCGGAGTTTTTAAACGCACACAACTCGAAAATGAATTTTAAAAATTATGAAATAAATGTAAAAATGTGTGAAAACATGTTTTAAATGACTATTATATGATAT
>JAJIYU010008529.1:0-17893 GCA_030144865.1 Tinospora cordifolia | reverse complement strand
GAAACCCAAACTGCAAAAAGATAGGTAGTTCTTTGAACAATATTGCTAATATCAACCACTAAGTTTCTAAATATACAACTATTCCTATGTTCCCAAATAGCCGTCCATACTGCAAATCTAATTAGCAATCAGTATCGCTTCAGTCTTTGTGGGATCAATTCCGGACTGGAGAGAGTGAGAACATCTTCTGACGAAAGAGGTAAAGTCGACAATAGATTGTGCCACACTTCCCATACAACCTTCATAGTCCCGCAATGCCCAAAAAGGTGGAGCACATCGTCCTCAGTGTTCTTGCACAAACAACACCAAGAAGGAGAAATGTATCTATTAGGCATTTTTAACTGCAATTGAACTGAACAGTTTAATTTGCCTAAAGTCACAAGCCAAGCCAAAATTTTATTTTTCACAGGGATTGAGGTTTTCCATATGATCTCAAATCTGTTCTCAACTCTGTTTCCATGGTCCGTGCCATCCTGTCCCAAAAATGCATCATAGCAGGACTTAACGGAGAAAGTTCCTCTATCTTCTCCTTTCCATATCCAGGAGTCCTCTCTGTCCATGAACTGTGCCTGATCCAGCCTCTATATCATGTCAGTAAGATCCTCAATTTCCTCTTCCTTCAGAGCTCTCCTGAAGTTAAAGTTCTAGCATGGATTAGGATGAAAGTTTTCCATATCATTGCTCTTCATCTGAAACAAGGTGGTCGTTGGATGTGAAGTTAGCCTATACAATCTAGGGTATTCTTCTTTCAAGGGTCGTTGTTCCCTCCACGTATCTTCCCATGCTTGAATTTTCATTCCATTGCCCAGTCTCCATTGAATTTGACCCAAGAACCTAGGATAAATCAAAAAAATAAACTTCCAGGGGGACCTTTCTATTGTTCTATTCTTAAGCCCTGCTGTCATGTCATTGTGTGAGGACTCGTGAATGCTGCTAATAATCCTTCTCCATAGGAAAGATTGCTCCATCAAAAATCTCCATAACCATTTTGCAGAAAGGGCCAAGTTTCTGAATTCCATGTTTTCCACACTCAGTCCTCCTCTGTCCTTTTGAATACAGACTTTCTTCCATCCAACCAGGAACTGGGGTTTCTTCGCGCTTTTAGATTTCCAAAAAAAATTTTTGATGAACCTCTCAATCTTGTTTTTAACAATTACTGACATTTGGAATATAGACATGTAGTACGATGGTAGCGCTTCCAAGACGGTCTTGGCAAGGAGCAGTCTACCTCCTCTTGACAGATAACTGTCTTTCCATCCCTCAATGCGGCGCTTGACTAGTTGTACTACAGGGTCCCACAAGGAAATTCTTTTACAGTTCCCTCCTAATGGAAGGCCCAGGTATTTCATAGGCCAGTCACCTGCAGAAATCTTCAGAATGCGCTCTGCGTGGGAGAGATCAGACCTTGTCAGATTAATGCTTGCAATCTGACTCTTGTGGAAATTGATTTTTAAGCTTGAAATTAAGAAAAAGCTTTAGAGGACTCCCCTAAGCATTTTCTAGCTATGCTTATCATTATTAAGAAAGAAGAGAGAGTCATCAGCATAAAGGAGATTCGAGAGACTAGTTTTGTTTTCCCCCACCTCGAACCCTCGCAATCCATGTGTTTCTACCTTCTATAGAATACCTTGGAGACCCTCTGCTGCCAAGATATATAGGAATGGAGAGAGAGGATCGCCTTGTCTCAGACCCCTATATGCCTTTATCTTCCCCCTTGGTCTGTCGTTTATAATGGAGTAGGATACTGAGGATATACAACCCAAGATCCATTTTTGCCATTTGATACCAAAACCCTTTTTTTCCAGGACATACAAGAGGTAGTGCCATCTGACCGAGTCATAGGCCTTTCAGAAGTTGATTTTTAGTACAAACCCTCTTTGTGGCTATCCTTATAATCTTCGACAGCTTCATTTGCTATAAGCACCGCATCCAAGATGAGTCTGTCCTTAACGAATCCCAACTGGGATTCTGCTACTGTGTCTTTAATAACTTCCTTTAATCTTTTTATCAAAACTCTGGCAATGATCTTGTAGAGACTGATAACCAAGCTCATGGGCCGAATTCTTCAACTCTCCTGGAGCTGCTTTTCTTGGGGATGAGCTGAATATAAGTCTCGTTTGTACATCTGTTGATAATGCCGGAGCTGTGGAATTCATTCACCGCGCTAAGCACATCCTGTCGTAGAACTACCCAATTTTTCTGATAGAACATCATAGAGAAGCCATCCGGCCCTGGAGCCTTTTCCCCATCGCAATGGAATACTGCGTCTCTAACTTCCTCCTCCAAGAATATTCGTTCCAGCCACTGGCTCTGATCTTTTCGAGATAGGTCTCCAGTCAACACCATCGACAACCCATTTTGATGTATTAGGTTTAGAGTATAAATGGGAGAAATACAATAGGATATGTTCCTCGATTTTTGCCATTGACTCTACTAATCTGCCTCTTTCAATTTCTAGTTTTGTGATGACAGCGCGAGTCCTTCTCATAGAAAGAATTTGATAGAAGAATTTTGAGTTCATATCTCCTTCCCTTGCCCATTTAATATGAGCCTTCTGGCGAACTACCCTTTCAATTCGAAGTTCTATCAGGTATAGCTGGGATAAAAGGGATGCCCTTTCCTCTCTCTTATCACTAGAATTTTCGGATAACTCTATCTGTTCATCGATCTCTTGAAGTTTCTTCGTTATCCTTGACTGCTCGCAACAGTGTTTAGAATAGAAATTTCTGCTCCATCCTATATTAATCTTAAGTTTTAAATTATTTTTAATATAAGTTTTAATTATAATGAAAGTAACAAAGATTTTCAAAAAAGAGTTTGAAAGCGAAACCAGAACTACCCTTCAAGGGATAGTTCAGGTTACTATAGTCTATATATTTGGAATCGACAGTTCAAAATCGTCGTCACCGCTAACCTAGCAAATAAAACGACCATGAAAGCAGGCTTGGGGGAAGTGATGATGCATGCAGCATTATGTCCAAAATAGAGAGGAGATTTCATATTCAAATTCATGACCTTTAGGTCTCAATGGAGTACACCAAATAAAGGCACCGGAGCCTACCCTTCATTCTTGAATATGGTCATCTATAATAATTATCGTTAAGAATGAATATAGACTTTAACAACAATATAGGATTTGAACTTTGGGCCCAGCATTTGCGATAAGGTGTGAATTACAATGACAACTTTTTTAATATCAAATTTTATTTGGTACAAATATGTATCCTGAATATGGAGAAACTGGCTACAAATTCAGTATATACTAAAGTATTCATTGACATATACAAACAATCAAAAATAGTAGCCTGAAATTGATTAAGGAGAGTTTGTTACCAAAAAACAGCACAAGGAATATCACGGTAATCTGGTTTAGTTGGTTGTCCGCCAAAAACAGTTTTCTGTGAGCAATGGAAATAGTGAAACTTACTTTAAGAACTTCTTGGAACTGAAGTATTAAAATAAAAAATCAATGAGATTATTTATGAGAAAACCCTCCAAAAAACTACATACCGCAAAGCAAGTTCCCTCCATTAATGCCACAGGAGTAAGATTCACACGGTTAGTAACATCGCCAACAGCCCATATGCTGGGGATGTTGGTACGCGAGTACTCATCAACCTGGAAACAACATGGACTTGTTAATGTAAAAGATCATTAAGTTAGGTACAGTGTTGATAATTCTACAAATCCTCAAATCATGTGTCTGCTAGATATGCTACTAGCACCAACTGTGGACATAGGATCAGATTGCAGATGAGTTATTGAGTGCAGTAATTAGGGAACAATCAAACAAGACAAATTCTGATGTTAAAACTTGTAACCTTCACAGCTCCTATTTTATCCAGTTCCACACCTACAGCTTGCAAATTCAACCTCTTCGTGTTAGGTGCACGACCTGCAGCAGAGGGACAATTTCCATGAACAGATTCCCAAGGTTCAAACATTCAGGTATCTAGTCAAACCTTTAGCACAGAAAAAAGATAATAATAAAACCTATAGAAGAGATTACTGATCACAAATCCGAGTATCGATTAGGGAAAGTTCCTCACAAGATAGGCAATAAAGTTTATGAAAATCCAAACAAGATTTTAAAGACGACTTGGAAATTCTGAACAAATAGTTAATGGTTCAACTGCACTAATGTCTGAAAGTAAAGAAATTTGATTGGTGAGATTAAGTGATGTCAAATATTTTAATAATCATAAAAAAAAAAAATTCATTGATAAGTTTCATATAAATGTAATATGCACCATAATTTTCTAGGCTTAATAAGTTTAACTCAAGACCTGCTTACTTTATAAGTCTGGCACTAAACCAACTCTAGAAGGCAGAATATTCCACCAGCAGATACCTTTAGCTTTCAGTCAACGAGAAGGTGAACAAAAGCATATACTTGCTTTCCTTCTCCACCCTCTAAACTAGAAATTAAATTTTCTTGGCATTTTTGAAAATCTAATGATTACTCTATAAAAGGGAACATCTCTGAAAAAATGAACAGAAAGAATATCCCCAAAGCCCTGAGTGGCCCAGCAAAGAAATGGAAAATACCTCACTAGTGGACACATACCACTGAAAAAAAGTATTAGGGCTTGTATGTATTTCTACGTAAGTCAAAGGTCTCAACAGAATCTCTCTCGAGAGGAGTAAGGTCATATGCACATGTACTCATTTTGGGAGAAACCCATCTCCTAGCGTTGTTCTCGGTAGGTAATAGTCATTCTCTAAGGGCTTAGAGAGTGGAGCAATTTTGTACAGTCCTAGAGTGTGATTACAGGATGGTTTTGATGTACAGACATTGATCTCATTCTTGCATATACACAGATATACAATACTTCTTGTTTCTTTTAAAAAAAGGAAATAAGTAAATCCACATGGAAAGTGATAATTCTTAATCCAAATCTTTATTGTCATTTTAAATCTAAACCCATAATTTGCTTAAGACAGGTGAACTTCCAAGTTTGAGTTTGAGCAACTAATGCTTGTTAAAATTCAAGAGACCTTCCACATGCAACTGCAACTTAAAATAGCATGACAAGTTAGCTAATGCTAGCACTTCAACGAAAACATAATCCCCTTGATACTTCATAACAAGAGACAGTGATACATGAGAAGGAGAGTTTCAAACTTTAAAGAAGGGTAGACAAGAAATCTGCTAACACATGTTAGATAGACAGAAGAATAATTATTGAGACAAGGAATTACCAGTGGCAAACAGTACAACATCAGCAATTAATTCTTCGCCATTGTCTGTGAGAACTTTAATTCCACCTTCTGTTTTAGCCAACTAAATTAAGAGAGCAACATTAGCAATGAAATATCAGATATAACTTCATAAAGGACCTAAAGTTCATGCAGTAAATAATGCTCTTTAGACGTCTTGATCAAAATGGAATAAACATTATATACCTCTTTCAAGTTTGTCCCTGGATGCAATTTAATGCCTCTGCCTTCCAGATTCTTTGCAACTACTGTCCTCATTTCATTATCAAAGCCTCTGTAATTGATATATAAGGTTTAAGCAACAGTAATAAATAGTTTGGCATATAGTTGTATGCATTAGTTCGATGAACACCTTAGTGGGAGTTCTTTTCTGTAAAAGAGATCAACGGTAGCACCCATCCCACGCCAAATTGAAGCAAATTCAACAGCAATGTAACTGTAAATAAGAGTTTTTAAGAAAGCATCAGTAACAGTGCTTCTAACAGTTGGAATACTGCATAATTAATAAATGAAGGAATAGTTGCATACCCTCCTCCTAAAACCACAGCTCGTTTAGGCAACTCTTCTAAGCTCAAGGCTTCATCAGAAGTTATAGCCAACTCCTGAACATTGAAAGTCCATAGAGCATTGTAAGAAAACAAGATTAAACTATGCCAATAATTGTGTCATGAATGTACATGGTTTTCAAGCTGCATACTATGATCTAAAACGAAATTGATGATTAAGATGAAATCTAAGCACAGAAGACGATCTCCTGAAGTTCTGTAGACAAACTGCATGTTTCAAGTCCCCAACTAGCATGGACAATGAAAGGTTCCCCAATTCAAGAACCTTAGCATTTACTACAACAATGAAGGCACCTATCAAGGTATGCCCCAATACAAGTATACAACCTTGCTCAAGAATATCGGAAAGTTTTTAGATGGATAAAGTTGTAGCTCCTAATATAAATGGCTTGTAAGCTTAAAAAACAAGTTCTCCAAAGGTGCATGGAAAACATGCCAAGAGCAGATGTAATCAAATCATGGACTAGCCAGAGATAAAAACAACCTTACAAACATACAGTTCTACTGCAGACCAAAGTGGAAAGCTATAAGATGCAATAGAATATATTTATACAATTTGCAACAACTATTCGCAACTACTGTTGAAACTTCAAAATTATAGAGCCTTCAAATGGCAAGAAAAGGTAAGCTATTGCTCATAAGACACACATATATAACAAAATTGAAACTGAACCCATTACAACAACTGAGATGAACAAGTTGACTGATTTTGGGGTAACCATAACAAATTTTTAGAGAAAACCTACATCCCATAGGCAAAGAATAACGAGATAGCAAATGGTAGCTCAAATAGACAGAAGAATAACATGGTGCCAATAATACAAACTGAAATTTACTGTTGGTTAGTAATACATAAAGTTGTATGAATGAATGCTCAATAATAATAACTCAGTTTGAAAAGAAGTAGAAAGTCAAAAGTTCCAAACTTGTACAAGTGCAAAAATATGGATTTTGGCAATATTGTTTGAGATTATGAAAGAGAAATCAAGCAGTTCATGGAAAAAAGGCCTTGGGACAAAGATGAAAATGACAATAAACTCGTGATATTGGATTTCTTACCCTTCATCCAAAATTTCAAATTGTAAATTGCAAACTGCAATCAACTCATATTTGTTAATTCAACCATTTACATTACACTAGAAATAATACAGAACTATTATCTTGGCTATTCATAGACTGATCAATTGCAATCAATTGCATTTATTCTCCAAGTTTTTTAAAGCAAAGAAACTGGCAGATATTCTAGACATACAAAAGGTGAGGATATTATTAATTGAAAATAGTACTTTCACATTTTTGGAGCTGATCAACAATTAAGTAACCAACTCCATTTTGTATCACTTCCAAATTTGCAAGAAATTTTAATAATTATCCTAGTAAAGCCATGTGCTGTGTTTGAGTTAAGAAAATAGGAATTCAACATGCGTTGATCTCAAACATACCATCCCAGGAATAGCTGGTCGATGGGCCCTGCTCCCAGTTGCAATTAGTATATGCTTTGCAGAGAAGGACATTCTTGTACCGTCCAATTGTGTCAACTCCACTTCATTTGGACCAATGACCTTGCCCTCGCCTTCAAACATTTTAACCCCAGCATTTGACAACAATCGCTTGTATATTCCATTCAATCTAACAATTTCTTGTGTCTGCAGTATTGGCAAAATCATAATTAAAAACGCTGATAAAGAGATTTCATCCTTTTGCAATGGAGAAGGATCTCTCTCACAATAACCTAAACAGTTTAGATACCTTTTGCCAAGGCAGCTTCAAAACAAATTAAATTATGACTACAAAAAAGCAAGAAACTACTTGGATTTCCTACCATTCTCACTTCAGTGTGCTTAATTGTGTTGAACTAAATTTAAAACACCATATAATAGATAATCAGTTGTCAAATGCATGCCATGTGGCTCATCTCTCAAGAGAAATAAAAATAAAAAGTAAAACTTCTTATTGTTTTAAAAGAGGCCTGTCTGAATTTTTTTTTTTTTTGAAAAATAGTTTTTACATTAAAGAAATTAAAGACTTATTCACGCTTTTGTCAAATGGAAAACATAATTCAAAGCTTAAAATAAACAAGGACTGATTTTCCGGTTGGCGTTTGTGTTTTCAGAATACATGATAGTTTATGGAAGTTGAATTCTATTTTCACATGCAGCAAGTCTATCACATGCTTTCCATTAAGCTTAGATCAGAAAATGATGTGCAAAACAACTATTTATTCAAGATTTTCGAAATGTAAAATTGCTATAATGGACTCATAACTACTACCCCATAGAATTATAAATTATGATATAGTAGACATTGAAAACAGAAAAATAAAAAATTTATTAAGAAAAGGGCAGCTCAATGCAAGAAGCTCCTGCCTATGAAAAAACTGAATGTTAACAGATTCAGCAAGTTAGTCCTGATAGGTTACCAAAAGTTCACATTGTCTGGCTAGGTCAGTGGGGCAGAGTTAATTCAGTTTGTTTAAGACACAATGAATCACTATGCTAAAAATATACCTCTCAGATACTTTTTTAGCTTGGTTATCTACCAATATTAAAAAAAAAAAAAAGCGCCAGAAATGCACAATACATACCCAACCCTCAAGTCACAGAGACATGGTCGTGACCTAAGCCATGTAAGAAGGTTAGACAACACAAAGTCAAATGATATGACCACAAGAGTTACACCAAGGCATGACCCTTGGGATTCACCTTGTAACATTCATTACATGCACTCAAATAGAGAAGAGCAAGTTAGAAATGGTAGAAATTTTGAAAGTGAAGAAAAATAATCATAATATTCACAATAAACTCATTTATGTATTCACAATGCCATTTGAGCATCAACCCGTTTTCTTGAACCTCAAAAATGGTACATGCACAAGATTTGGAGTAGTTTGGTCCAGTATTACGGCTCGATTCCCAAGTCCTAACACTTTTAAGAACATTATCAATAGAAATACCAAATCTAATACCAAACGACACCTATAACATTTTCTCACAACATTTATTTAAAAATTAAAAGTGCAAGTTGTTCCCAAAAGATGGATTGGCAGCAGTGTCAATAACAAATTGTTTGGTGTTGATTTAATGTTTCATTGATGTCGCATAATTCGACCTTTTCCATTATTAACAAAAAAGAATTACAAGTTTCTATCATGCAGCATAACATTGACTTTGCCAAGTATATTATTAACCAAAATAAAACTAACCTTATTCTCCAAAAGCTTTTTCCAGTTAAGACCAATTTTTTCATTGAGCTCCCAGCCATAATTTCTAGCATCCTGCAAGAAAGGTCACAATTAAATCGATACATCATCTAACATGAAAAAGTTGAGAGCAATTAGGGTAGAATTTGGATCATTTCTATGGTAGGTAAGTGGGAACGGCATAAATTCATGCAAAAACTTCAAAGGGTTAAGAGCGAATGTTATGAATGGGGGGCTGCTGCTTTGTTTAAAGATGCAGCTAGGCGAAATTAGCTAGAGAAAGAAATCGAGTCTCTAGATGGGTTAGAGGGTGGCAGTCAGTGGGATGAGCTTAAGAGGAGGTTGAGGTGGGAGAAAAAAGGAGAATTGTGGAAGGTGACTAAGGAGATGGAAAAGGGGGAATGGATCAAAGCACGGATTCAGTGGCTTAAGGAAGGGGACGCCAATTCCAAGTTGGTTCACCATATTATGAATGGAAAGAAAATGACAAATTTGGTGGACAAATTAGAAGGAGACAATGGGGACATTCTAGAAGATGAAGGAAGTATTGAGACTTCCATCCTCAATCATTTTTATGGAGTGTTTGGAAAAAAGCAAGAGTAGATTAGTGGAATTGAAGGCATTAGTTGGAGTCCAATTGATTCAGAAGTTAATAGGAAGCTAGAGGAGCCTTTTTCGGAAGAGGAGGTTCACAAGGCTGTTTTTTACTGTGATGGAACTAAGGCTCTAGGACCTTACGGGTTCTCCATGATCTTCTATCAAAGCTAGGACACAGTTAAGGTGGACTTGATGAAGGTCATGGGGGAGTTCTACGAATTCGGGGTGGTGAACAGGACTACAAACGAGACTTACATTAGTTTTATTCCTAAGAAGAATGTAGTAAGGCTAGTGAAAGACTTTAGGCCTATTAGTCTCACACCAATCTTATACAAGATCATAGCTAAGGTGCTAGCAAATAGCATTCGGGATGTCATGAATGACACAATATCGAAAAACCAAATTGCTTTTGTTAAAGGGCGGTAGATAATAGATGCAGTGCTAGTGACAAATGAAACAGTTGAAGAATATAGGACAAAATGCATGAAGGGGGTGCTAGTGAAGGTTTATTTTGAAAAAGCCTATGATATGGTAGATTGAAATTTTTTGGACTTTGTGCTATCTCGAAAGGGTTTTAGGGAAAAATGGAGAGGGTGGATCCAAGGATGCTTGAGAACAGTGGCGTGCTCTATATTTATCAATGGGTGGGCAAGAGGCAAGTTGAAGGCGGCAAGAGGGTTAAGGCAAGGAGATTCCTTATCTCCGTTTTTATTCTCTTTTGTGGTAGATGTGTTGGGGCAAATGCTAGATAAGGGGAAGAAGTATAGCTTTCTAAAGGGTTTGAAGGTGGGGAAGGAATAGGTAGAAGTTTCACACTTGCAGTTTGTAGATGACAACATATTATTTTTGGAGGGGGAGGATCAGAATATTTTTCAGGCTTTCAAGCTCGTGTAGTGTTTCTATTGGATTTCAGGGCTCGAAATAAATATGGCAAAAACATCTGTTGTTGGAATCTCTACCTCACCGGAATGGATTGGATCGATTGCGGCTCGTATTGGATGTGAGCAGGGGGAGTGGCCTCTTAAGTGTCTAGGGATGCAGATTGGGAGGAATCCCAAAAAGTTAGAGTTTGGGGACTAGGCTGTTGCAAAGGTGGCTAAAAGATTGAATGGTTGGAAAAGAGCTTTTCTCTCAAAAGGGGGAAGACTTACACTAATCAAATTAGTGTTAGATGCCCTTCCGACGTATTATATGTCCCTTTTCAAGCTTCCGATAGGGGTGGCCAATCGGATGGTACAATTAATGCATGACTTCCTTTGGGAAGGTATGGATGAAAATTATGGCATGCATTTGGTGGAATAGACTCAAGTCCACAGAAGGAAGGAGTTAGGTGGGCTTGGAATTAGAAATTTGCTAGCAAGAAATAAATCTTTGGTGGCCAAATAGTTGTGGAGGTTCCAAAAGGAAAAGAACCAGCTTTTGGGGAAAATTATCAAAAGCAGGCATGGAATGGATCTTAATGGTAGAGATGTCAATGTTGAGAAGAAAGCTACTTTTAGAAGCCTGTGGAAGTTTATTCACACCACTCACTCGGTTTTTGATCCTTAAATCAGATTTAAGTGTTGGTAACAGAAGGAATATAAGGTTTTCGGAAGATAGGTGGATGGGTGATGAAGCCTTTATTGATAGATTTCCTAGATTATCCAGGCGGTCAACAACACATAACCGTCCCATTTCATTCTTCATGGTGCAAGAGGATCCAAGGTCGTCTGACCGATGGCACTTTCATTTGCATCCCAATGGAGGTCTGCAATGTGAAGTAGAAGAAGAAGGACTTCGGGCTTTATTGGGTGATTATGCATTGCGGAACAAAAAGGACGCGATTATGTGGGTCAATGAAAATTTAGGAGAATTTTCTTCTACATCCCTTTTTCAATCCATGATTGAAGAGCCTTCTATTGTTCCTAATGTTATTCTCAAGGAAATTTGGAAGGCACCTGTCCCTACAAAAGCGAAGTTCCTCACATGGGTTGTATTCAAGGAGAAGGTGAATACAGGAGATATGTTCCAAAAACGATTCCCGACATGGACTTTGTCCCTGTCATATTGTTTTCGATGTAAGCAAAGCGGGGAATCGACAACTCACATGTTTGGTCAATGTACCTTTGCTTCCTTTTCATGGGAAAGGTGAAGGAATCACTTTCCCATTTTCTCTCTAGAAGGTGGTCAAGGTATTAAAGTTGTGTTTGCTCAGTCTGGGAGGAGGTTGATAGGAAGTGGAGGGATCATTGGATGGTGGCTAGCCTGGCTGTGATATGGTGTTTGTAAAAAGAACATAATGCAAGAGTTTTCTTGGATACATCTTCCCACCCTCTAGACCATTTGCGAAGAATCTCATTCTTTAGCTTCGTTTTGGATTAGTCATAGCCCTCTATCACTGGGCTATTCAATGTCAGACTGGCTTAACAGATGGGGCAATGTATTATAGGATGGAAGGCTAGGAAGTTTATAATGGATTTCTAGATATATTTTGTAATCCTTTACTTTTATCAATAAAATATCGTTTCCATTCAAAAAAAAAAAAAGCAGCTTCAATTTTGTTAATTAATAAATTGAATAAAATAACAAACAATCCTGTCTTCCATATGACGGGTTGGCCTTGGTGCAAAGGAAAATGTAGTTATACTGATATTGGGGGTCACAAGTTCAAATCAAGAAACAACACCTCAAATCTGAAGCTAAGGTTGCATATATTTTCCCACCCCAAACCTCACAATGGCAGAAGCATTTGCAGTGAACTACACTAGTCAATTTTAGATTCAAACACAATTCACAAAACTTTTGTAGTGGAAAGGAAATAAAATATTCTATTGGAAGCCATTAGATCCTCAAATTCACCAACAACCTACCATTTTTATATGTAACCAATTAGATCTAATTCATACAATTGTGTGGGCTTACAAGTTCAAGCTTGAAATTTTGGCAGTTCATGCCCACAATTTTGGGATCATATGCCAACAAGCAACATGAGTGGATACTTGTACATGTCCATAATAATTTGGATACTATCAAATCCACAGCAGCTTGAACCAAAGAAAAACACAAAAATTGGCCAAAGGCTCTTAAACTAAAATTTAATAAAATCAAGAAGGTTAGATAAGTTTTGAGATGCAACTTAAATAATTAATAAGCATGTACACCCACACATTTGAGTATGTGACTTGTTCTTCTTCCTTTTTTTTCTTTTAATAATGTCCTCTTGAATCACTAGTTTGATGTAATTTTCCATTGGTTTTAGAATTGTTTCATAAATATAAACAAGTACCACATGAAGAGTTAGGCCTCACCTCAAATTCACCTGAAAAAGATGCTCCATATACCAAAATCTTTTTTGGTACACAGCCACGAATGACACATCTGCAAATGTATCATTCAATCCAAAAAAAAATCAAATGCGCTATAAAATTCATCTAAATCGGACATAATCATACAAATTAATAAAACTAAATCCAATAGCTAAAAATTGTAAAATAATAATAATAATGATGATGATGATGATGATGATGATCCTGATATAATATCTATAGAGCAATTAAATACCATTTCTAATAAGCATAAAGTAAGAACAAAATGACTGTGTGAACAATAATGATTCCAACAATGACTCCATAGAAGTAAAACAGGAAGGCTTATATATTTTACTAGATTAACTAGAAACAATTTGTTTACATATGGCATCCTTAAAAACAGTTGCAAACTAATCTTCCCAAGGAAACCATGCTTGCTTGGTATTGTAGTTGAAAGGCTTCCAAATTTCTTAAACTCTTAGTTGAATTGTTACAAAATATTAAACTATTAGATAATGAAATAAAAAGAATCTAGAGATATATGGGTTATTTTGCCTTCGTATGACAATTTCATTATCATCAAGACATCAACTTCTACAACATTCTATTATCTTTCTCTCTGTCCATATTCTAATAAAAGAATCAACCAGAACACCTATAGGAGTTGAGGTATCCAAACTACAACAGGAAATACAAAATGCAACTGACACTCCTTGCAATCTGAAATTGAAATAAAATATACAAAACCGAGCAAAAATACAGTGGAGAAAAAAGGTCATTAATTGATCCAAAGCTAAAAAGAGAAATGAATACGAACATCTTACAGGTGAATTATTAAAAGCAAGTACTCCATCTAGAACAAAATAAACTGTAGAATGCAAGCTTAGAAGATAAAATGCTGTGCCTAAATTGATAAACCAAAGGATGACAGAAGTTTGATGCAACAAGATTCATGTCTTTCTATTCATGATAGATTATATTCCAAAAATATGAAGCATACGATATACGTCAACTCAGCACAGAAAAGGAAATACTATGGCACTGAAACTACCACTAACTTTATGAGATAGCACTTGGTGACAAGAGAAGCACCATGATAATCACGATGATGATAGACAACTTACATTGATTGATAACAAGAAATATCAATAAATACGAAATCAAAACAAAACAAGAGAAAGATAACCATGGAAAATTGGATGTCAAGAAAAGTAATAGTGTGGTTCCAGTCTTCAACTTACGTTCCACCAACTCCCCCAACAACTTCTGAGCTAATTGGATGGAAAGGAAGCTCACAAATAGCAACCTTGCAAGATTTTCACAAAAGGATTAGCATACACATAATTTGACTAAAATCTGAATTGAAATTAACGGACTCCACTCGGAATTGAAAAAAGAAATAATTTTAAAATCTTTTAACATAGTTATCTAGTTATCTTCAGAATTCAAACCATTCCACCGACAATTAAATCACTGTACACTTTTTGAAAGTGCAAGTTATTTTGGCCATTAGATCAACTCAGGAATTTATCGGGATCACACCAGATAGAGCATAGCCTAATTCACTAATCACACACTTAGAAAACTAAAGATATCTATCCACTGTCAAAGTTCACGTAATCTCTTATTCAAGCTAGAAAGTACGTAAACGAACGAATAAGCAAATCCGATCCCCTCTTACTTCTTTTTTATTTTTTCCTTTTTCCTAACTGTTTGGTTTTTACCTTAGCTCCAAATCCAGCTGCAGTTCTGGAAGCACGAACACCGCCACTGCCGGCACCAATAACAAACAGATCATAATCATACTTCTCCGCCTCTTCTTGAGCGTTGCTGACCTCATCGTCGATAAGCATCTTTCTCGACATGACTAAAGTACAAGAGACAACTGAAACCATAATCAAACTCAAAATCATCACTGAGAAACATCATAAACATATTAAATTTCTTGAAAAGACAAAAAGGAACTCTATCGAAATTTGCTTAATAAAACGATTCATTCTCTGTATTTGAGCCATTTGAGCTGCAATTATAGAAGCAGGGGTAAAGAAACCGATCGAATGGGATCGAACCTCGCTGATCAAAGTCGCTGGAGAGCAAATGGTTAGGGTTCTTTTCGCCTTCAATGGCCAGTTATTAAGAGGAGAGAGAGACAGAGAGAGAGAGAGAGAGAGAGAGAGAGACGATGAGATCGCTGGCTTCAATGGTCGATTCTCCTTTCTAATAGGATTTATTTATAGCAGTCAAATGACAGAAGCAGGAGATTCAAAATACGCAGCGCCAGCCAGATATTCTTAAAATACATGAAATGATACATAAAATGAACCGCGAGATAGCCGTTCAATAATTGCAGCTCTGTTCCCATTTGCGTCAAGAGATACGCTTTTGCAAACTCAAAACAACTCGTCTAAGAGTACCATTTTTATTTTTCTTAGGTGCTACAAAAATTTCAAATAAAACTTTTCAAAAATTTTTTAATATTATTTTCACTTTTTTTTTTGTAAGTTATAACCATGAAATTCTTACCCTAGGTTTACATTAGTCTACGGTAAAATTTTTAAAATTTTACTAATATTAAATAATTAAAAAATATTATTCACAAAAGTTGAGTTATGTAAATGAGACTCAATTTCTTTTAACTAAAAGTTTTGAGTTTGAGTCCTAAATATGAAAAAAAAAAAATCACTTTATAAGAGCTTTTTCATTTATAAATAACTTGATAGTAACTCTCGTTTATTAACAAAACTATTTAAAAAGCTAATAAGTTCTCCAAGTCTCCTTGGTCTACTTAATTTGATTAATATAACCTCATAACAAAGAATTAAGTCAATTTGGGCTTAGGCCATGCATGCATTTACAAGTTTCTGAGCTTACGTGCTAACTTAAGCATTAGAAGGTTTTGGATCAGTGCAACGTGGGTGTTTTTAACAGTAGCCTATTTTTCTTATTTTCTGCTTTCGGGTCATCCTTGTTCAGTGATATTTATGCAAATCATTTCTTATTTACAACAAATTTATTTACTTGTACAGTTAGATATACTTTGCATTTTTCCAATTATAGTAAGAGAACAAAGCCTTTCTCTATGAATACATTGAAAATACATTTGAGATTTTAATTCAAAATGCTGGATATCAAGTTTCATTTCAATTGTGTATTGAGACTCATTCTGAGTTAATGTGGCAAAACTCTTGATGTTGATTATGCTATGCAAATGTTTGCACTAAGGCTAGCTCTTATGCGGTCATGTCCGAGTTTCTTACAATTTTTTTTAAAGAATTCTTAACAAGTTTATCATTATTATTATTTAAAATAATAAATTAAATATTTAGGGTGGTCCATTGAGCTTTTTAGCTCGCCCCTTTATCTTTAATATTTCAGAAAATTACTTATCAAGGCTACTTAAGAGCTCTTAAATTATTTTCCTTAGAATCTTAATTAATTATAGGGCATGTTGGCCCAATTCATTTTTTTTAATATTTGAATTTTCATTGTAATGAATATTCAGAGTTTGTACTCCTTTTTTTATTAATAATGTTGAAAGATTTTTTTTTCAATATTGGCCTTGTAGAATTATTTAAGTTAATTTGAGTTATGTACTCAGGAAGTCTCATGACTTTGAGACATAGAAAGAAAAAGGTTAATGTGACACGGGTCTACTTCCCTGGTGGCCCAACATTCAAAGAAGGAAACGAGAGTAGCACAATAATTGTGCCTCAAAGCCACGTGGGCTCGGGTATGGGAGGCAGGGTGTTACTTAAGTCTTCCCTTTTGTAACAACCCATAATTTTTATGACACGTGGATATGATGTATGTGTGCATACGTATATATTATACACGTACATATATATAAATAATATCACATTAGAATATTCAGAGTTTGTACTCCTTTTTTTATTAATAATGTTGAAAGATTTTTTTTCAATATTGGCCTTGTAGAATTATTTAAGTTAATTTGAGTTATGTACTCAGGAAGTCTCATGACTTTGAGACATAGAAAGAAAAAGGTTAATGTGACACGGGTCTACTTCCCTGGTGGCCCAACATTCAAAGAAGGAAACGAGAGTAGCACAATAATTGTGCCTCAAAGCCACGTGGGCTCGGGTATGGGAGGCAGGGTGTTACTTAAGTCTTCCCTTTTGTAACAACCCATAATTTTTATGACACGTGGATATGACGTATGTGTGCATACGTATATATTATATACGTACATATATATATAAATAATATCACATTAGAAAAATAAATAAATAAATAAATTTGAGTGATTTAATGATAATAATAATAATTGTAATAATAGTGATATTATTGTTATTATTATTATTATTATTATTATTATTATTATTATTACTATTATTATTATTATTATAAAATTATAAATAATAGAGATAGACATTATAAATGAGTATATATATATATGATTTTTAATTGTTTATAAATAAAGGTAAAAATGAGAATAAGTTGTATAGGGTAAGTTGTTATAGAATTATTTATCTCAAACTGGAGTATAAATATAATTAGTTTTTTAATATAAAATCAGGCAGTGGGTCACTTGAGTTTATTGCTCAACATTTCATCTTCTTTCTTTGTTCTTTGTTTTGTTTTCTGTTTCCAGAACGCAAAGAACAACGGAAAGAAGAAAAAGGAGAGAGATTCGACCTTTTCTCAACGAATTCGATACGCAGGTAAGCCATTTTTTCCAATTATTGCTACAAAAATGCTAGATAAGCCGAGTATGATGAACCTAAGGGTCTAATTTTTACTGTTGGAGGTGTTTTATAGTAGTACCCAAAAATAGGGTATCCCCTACCATGAGTAAAACTCAACAAAAATTATATCAATACACTTTAGTGATATGTATATCCTACATATGTGGTTAATTTTCGTTCGTTTGTCATGTACATACCAAAATAAATATCCAAAGTTGAATAACCTTTAGATGAGTTTTTGGGTATGTTAAACCCTAATAAAACTTTGATTAAAACCTCCAGGAATGTAGAAATCCGTAACCATCAACATCAAATTCGTGA
>JAJIYU010008528.1:0-17906 GCA_030144865.1 Tinospora cordifolia | reverse complement strand
ACAGTTTTAGTACAACTGGTTGTATGTGTTCAGTCACATTTTTCATGGTTAACAAATAAATTTTGTAAGATTTTGAGTCAATTTTGCATACTTTATATATATATATATATAAAGTATATATATTATTGTTAATTTATATGAAAACAATGAAATAATAATAATAATAATAATAATAATAAGTAGATAAATAAATATATATTAGTATCAATAATAAATAAAAATTAAAAATATTTGAGAAAAAAAGAAGAAAAAAATACAGAAAGAGTGAAAGAAAAAAAAGTCTTAAGGTGCACAGGTCGTGAGGACCATGTCGGTCGAACAAGCACATGAACCCAAGCCCATGCAAGCTAAAGAAAGCACACGGCTTACACAGGCCTAAAGGCCCATGTGGGCTGAGGAAGGCGAGCAGGCCAGACCACACGCACCCCTACTTTCTCATCTCTCTCCTCTCCCCTTGGGCCTGTGGTGTTGACAGTCGACGAGACACCTTGCATGGCCACCGTAGGAACACGTGGATGGCCATATAGCAAGACTTTTGGCCATGTAAAGGTGCTCCAAAACATGTAGTAAAACTCAAATTTGTACATTTTTGATATTTCACCCCCTCCAGTTCATCACCCTCATTCTCTTTTACCCCAAACTTGAAAAACCTAAGAAAACCTCAATTGGAGAGCCTTCACACTCCTCTTGGAGAGCCTCCACACTCCTACCCCCTCTTTCCTTGTTCTAAGCTCATAGCCTTAAGAAAGAAAAATGGTCACCATGGTGGGGCAGTCAACATAGCTAAATCTTAAAGCAGCTGGAAAAGTAAGTTGCTCAAGTTTTGGAAGAGCATTTTTATGGTTGTTTTGTGAGTTTTCATTGATGTAAAATCACTCTTCCTCATATTTAATATGTAGATTTGAAGTTCTAAGTATTAGCATATAGAAACTAAGCTTATGTTTATGAACATAAAGTGAAAAAGCGAACTAGTTGTATGCTATCACAACAAAAACTTATTTTGGAGGCAACTTTTAAAGCAACTAGAGGAGTCCACTGGAGTTGCAATTTTCAATGATTTATCTTAGTACTTAAGGCTACAACAAGGTATAAGTCTCTTTCCTAAATATTATATGGTCACGGTTTGGCATGCATGCAAATTTACCTTGTTATTTAGGTGTTTTGATACTTAGAAAGATTTTGAGTTTGCAAAAAATGCATGCTATGTAAATGAAATGTTTAGCTATGATTTTGGTCATTTATCATCATTGATTTGAGTGTGTTTTCAAAGGACATATTTTTGTGATTTAAAAAGATACAAGTGGTACAAAAGAATAGTTTTTAAATTGGAAATTAAATTATGAAAACACATGCTTCAAATTCGTGAAAATATATGAACTTGGGAATTCCTATTGTACTACTAAAATTTTAGGGAATCAATTAACTGACCAAATCATACTATTTTGAGTTAGAATTTGGTAGACACCTTTATGGACACTCTAAAAATAAGTGTATCAAATTTCATACAAAAATAATATGGGTAAATAGGTCAATTGATGTAACATATTGTAATAGTAAAAAACAAAAAAAAAATAATAGAATAAAATAATTAACTTAAAGGGAAAATAAATAAATAATATATATTTTAATACAACTGGGAGACTACGTTGAAACTCCATTTTCTTCTACTATAAAACATTTAAAAAATTTTTAAAACCTTTGAGCCATCAAAGGAGAATAAGGGAGCATCTAAAGGCCATTAACAAAGTTTTCGAAACGCATTTGAAGAGTGGATCGACGATCAAAGGTATAATTTATTCTCTTTTTCTTTGCATTTTTTAGGAATGGATTAAAAAAATACATAATTAGAAGCAATATATATATACACCAATTGATTGAACAAAAAAAATCGATTGTATGAATATAATAATATAAAACTATTGATTGAGAAAAATCGATTATACATATATAATTAAGCTGATTTGGATATATATTACCCATATATTATTTACATATATAATCAATCGGTTTGATTATATCCATTATATATATGTTTATAGGATTGATTGGATTTAATGGTTATCCAAATTGGTTAACATATAAGTAGGAGAAAATGGGTATATCAATGTATAAGCAGCCAAATTGATTAACATGGGTATATATATAGGATTAATTGGATTTGATGGGTATCCAAATTGGTTAACATATAAGCAGGAGCAAATGGGTATATCAATATATAAACAGCCAAATTGATTATATAAGGACTGGGTATAATGTATTTATTATGTATGTATAATGGTTTATATAGGGAGTGAGGATCTCTTTTATATATATATAACGTTAGAATTACATATTTTATTACGTATAGGTATAATATGTGTTTATTATGTATGTATAATGGTTTATATATACCAAATGAGTGGGAGGCCCAAGGGGTCTTTTTTGAGGACGGGAAAAAACCTTGATTCAGGCCTGGGCAGCTAAGTCTCACAAGAGTAAAGAGTTGATTCTGAAACTTTTAAGAGCTAGAACTAGAAATTAACGTTTAACTTGAACAATGATTTCATTTAAACCGATTGTTGCCAGTCACACTCGTTACTTGAACGTTGCTTAACAACCCAGAAGAGTAAGGAGTTGATTCTGACCTACAATAAAGCGGCTTTCTTGACGACATTTCTTCATTTTTGGACTTTTATGTTATGGAGTAAATCAAAGCATCATAAGAACTCAAAGGGGTTGTGCCCTTAATACCCATATGTAATAAAATATGTAATTCTTACGTTTTATATATATGTAATGTTACAACCCACTTCGTAAAAGTAATGTCACGATTGACATATAATACCATATACACTACACTTACATATATAATACTATGTCAGTCTCTTACACGCAAAATCTACTCAATATCCACACAATTATTTTGACAGTCTTCCCTAAAACTTCAACTTATACCAAAGGAACATCAACAACTGATAAACAATACTATTAATCCATAAGTCCATACCATATAAGGTTTCACATGTTATTATCAATCATAACTTATAGTTTATAATTTACAATGTTCCACACTCTTAACTAGTATAAACAGATCCAAATCCCTCTGGTGATATTACATATATATAGTGATAATTATAATTATATAAAAATAAAATCTACAAAATAATTAAACCTAAGCACTAGCATTAACTGAAGAGTCGACTACTCTTCTTATGCTGACTCTTTTCTTTTCTATCTGTTCTTGAAATATTAAAGATAATAAGTGAATGACAACATGCCCATTAAATAATCTTTATCTATGACATTTAGATGCATTTAAATAATCATATAGAAAATCAAATTAGATAAAACATTTAAATTCATCATGCACATTTAAGCCATACATACATGCATTCAACATAGTGATCATGTTATTTTCAATGTATTATTTAATAACTCGTGCACATCCACATTTTTCAGGAGTAGAGTCAGCCTCACTTCTTGTCTAACCTAGACTATAAGTAGACTGTACCTCTAATTATCACCTACTCCACAATCATTTCGAGGATTATCACATAAAAAAAGGTTGGTATTTCTCATGGCTTAGTCTCACATGAATTATCGCATAAGAAGTATTATTCCCCATGACTCAGTCTATCGAAACAATATCGCATTTTAGATATGCTCTTGCAAATCAAAGACACGCTGCCGTATAAATAAAATTTCATGAATTTCAAATCAAATGCAAAGATGTCAATACAAATAGGATGCTTACATTCAAATCTATTTTATATCTACAATGTCATATAAATAACCAATATAAAAAAAATTACTCACTGAATACCAACACTAATTCCGTTGGGCACGTATCCCACTTCCTGTATGATAATCAACCACTTCCAAATTTACTGTAAAATTCGGTGATATAATCCATCATTTCATATATAATATATATTTTCATTTACATGAATTCTTATTTCATAAAAATTAACGATCTTGACATAATATCACCATTCACATAATACCAAAAATAATTACTATCAACAAAATTACTATTCAATCAATTTTTAATATCCACTCACAAAATATAGGTTCCAATTCACTACAATCAACCTATCATAGAGACAATATGTCTATAAATCATATTTAATTTATTTTTATAAAGAATTTCTAACGTATTAATTTTTTCATATTTAATAATATACGTGCATTAGACCTCACGCATGGTTGCGCATTAGCTCGAATATTCTCACTAACCTTTAAAATTAATTTCCTGCTTATATATCATATTCTTATAGCATAAAAAAATTAAATAGGTTATCCCAATATATTTTTACTGATTTTTTCTAATTTTCATAAATAATCCAAATGGTTAATCATTCACTAAAAATCTATTTGATATCCAAAATTCACGAATTTGGTGTCAATGAGTACGTATTTTCATTCTCCACGTTCCTATGAGTTTCAATCAAAGTTTTATTTGGGTTTAACATACCCAAAAACCCATGCAAAAGTTATTTAACTTTGAGTATTTATTTTAGAATCTACAAGATAAACAGACAAAAACTAACTACAAATCTAGGATCTACTTATCACCATGAGTATTTTGGTATAATTTTTATTCAGTTTTAGTCACTGTTGGATAATACCTAATTTTTAGGTACTATCCTAAAATACTAAATACAATAAAAATTACATCTTTAGGATTGTTATACGTGACTTATTGAACATTTTTGTAACAAGAATTTGAGAAAAAAGGGTTTACCTATGCCTTGAATTTGTTGAAAAACCTGGGTTTCTTTTCGTTTTTCCCTCTTTCTCACGTATTCGGTTCTCTAATTCTATTTTTTTGTCGAGCAATTATAGTGGAGAAACAATTCTTGCCACCCAATCTATAAATCAACTCACACCATCACTTAACGTTATTGCACAAGTCCACCGCCCATTTGTTCTTTATGTAAATAGATATATACATGATTGCTGCTCAACCGTCAAATATATTACATGTTGCTCATCATCCAAATTATAATATCTCCGTTGCCTCAATTGCCCTACTTTAATTCATCTGTCCCACATATGTTTGTTTATATGTTGCCCATGTTGTATTTCCATTTGATTGCTCCCATTTAATTACTCTCATCCCTCCTTATATATATAATATTAACCAATTATTTTATACATACACCCATTATATATTATCCAACATCTCATTTTATATTCTTACTTTAATACCACTTTATTATATTTATTTTATTTTATTTTTTATACAACAATTATTTTTCTAATAAATTATTTAATTTAATTAATTTATACACGTTACGTGTATTTTTAATACATATATAAAATTAACACATACATACATGCTTAGTCCATATAAATACGTGTATTTATACACATTTACCTTCATTTAGATTAATTTACGTGTCAAATTAAAATATAGAGTGTTACAAATATCTCCAACTTAAGGAATTTCATCCTCGAAGTTTAAATCAAAGGAACATACCTTAAGTACTAAAAAGATCTGAAAATTACTCCTGCATCTTATCTTCACGCTCCCAGGTTTGTTCTTTATTATCATGAAATTGTCATTTAACTCTAACTAGAGAAATTTCTTTGTTTCGCAACTTTTGTACTGTTCTGGTTATGATCTGAATAGACTTTTCTTCAATTATAGTATCTTCTCCAACTTATATCTATGTTAAATCTAGAACATGTGTCGGATTCAGATAGTACTTTCTTAACATGGACACATGAAACACATTATAAACACCAGCTAACTGAAGAGGTAAAGCAAGTCTGTATGCAACTAGACCAATCCTCTTCAGAATCTCGAATAGTCCTACAAAGCGTGGAGCTAATTTCCCTTTTACTCCAAATCTCATCTGACCTTTTTGAGGGGAAACCTTCAACAATACCTGGTCACCCACTACAAACTCTAAAGGTTTGTGACGATGATCAAAATAACTCATTTGATGATCTTGGGCTTTCTTTAAGTTTTGCCTAATCTACTTAATCTTTTCTGTGTGATCTGCAATAACCTCTGACCCCAACAATTGTGATTCCCCAACTTCATACCAGCAAGTTGGGGATCTGTATGGTCGACCATATAAAGCCTCATATGGTGTCATGCCAATACAAGCCTGATAGCTGTTGTTATAAGTAAACTTACACAAAGATAAATATTCGCTCAAAATCCCACCAAACTCCAATATACACGATCTGAGCATATCCTTTAACATCTAAATCACCCTCTCAGTCTGACCATCAGTTTGCAGGTGAAATGTTGTATTGAGATGGAGATGGGTACCAAATCGAGAGTGCATAACCTGAGAAAATCTCGATGTAAACCGCAAATATCTATTTGACACAATAAAAAGAGACACTCCATACAATTTCACAATTTCTCGAATATATAACCTGCTCAGTCGGTGTATCGAGTACCTAGTGTTAATTGAAAGAAAATGTGTAGACTTAGTCAACCAATCAACAATAATTCAAATGACATCATATCCACCCTAAGATCTAGGTAGTCCTATAATGAAATCCATAGTAATATGCTCCCATTTCCACTCTAGAATGGGTAAGGGTTGCATCTGACCCCTAGGTCTTTGATGCTCAGCTTTTATTTGTTGACATACACTACATTTTTGTATACACTCAACTATGTCTTTCTTTATTCCATGCCACCAAACTGTCCTCTTATAACAACTTGGACCCACCGTGACGATATTGTCCCCACCTTAGCCACCACTAACTGAGTGCAGGGTTTTGTTTTTGGCAAGACTCAAACTTGAATATCCCAAAAGCGCTCAGCATTAGTAACCACCTGTGTATGCAATCATAGCCCAGTCTCAACTCTGAGGCCCAGCTAATATGAGATTATTACAATCCAGCCCCCTTGGAGGCCATCTCATCCTTAAGATGCACACTCGTTACATCTAGAGCCTGCTCTGATACCATGTGTAACAACCCGGGCCCACTGTGATGATATTGTTCCCACCTTAGCTACCATTGACTAGGTGCAGGGTTTTGTTCTTAGCAAGACTCGAACCTGAGTATCCCAAAAGCGCTCGGCACAATGAGACACCTCAAATACACATTTAGCCCAAGAATCCCCCTAGAGTCGGACCGATGTGGGATATTACACCTCTTCATTTCATGATACATCTTTGTAGATCTTGGTTGAATAGTATATTGAGATATGTGTGCCTTTTCAAGCAATGCTGCCCTTAACTCCCTATCAACAAGTTTCCATAACCTTCCTAGATAACGCAACACACCATCAAAACCTCTCTGCCAATCAACTCTATTCGCACTGTCAGCCGAAGTCTTATACATCGTCAAATTAAGATCATGCTGTTGTAACTCTTTGATCTTTTGAATATGAGAGTCTATCAACTGAATATGCATCTAAGCACAAATATCAACATGTGACTCTATAGAGAGAATACTCATCATAGTCACTCTCTCTAAAAGTCGACATTCTTGGGCCATCTGGAAAGCTATGACACTAGTCTTTTCTCGTTTCCTACTCAGTGCATCTACTACAACATTAGCTTTCCGATGATAATACTCTAAAGTGAAGTCATAATCCTTTAGGAATTCCAGCCATCTACGCTGCCTCATATTTAGTTCTTTCTGATCAAACAGATATTTCAGACTCTTGTGATCAGAATACAGTGTAAATTTTTCTCCATACAGATAATGTCTCCCCAGTTTCAACACAAAAACCATTGTTGCTAACTCCAGATGTAATAGCCCAAATTTTTGTAATGCGAGCACATCGCAAGGGAATTTAAAAATATACATAATTGTTTTTTTTAGTGAATTAAATAAAAATGTTTCATAGATATATATATGTATGTATATGCATACATGATTTTGAATATCATATGGTAGATGGAATAAATAAATAATGGTTTGATTTCAAATAAAAAATGAGATGAATAAAATAAGTGAAACCAACTCATGTGTGCTGATATATATAAAGGGAAGTGTTCCACATTTTGAGCTCACACAATCAAGCATACAATCTTACAAAAAAAAAAAAAAAAGAGAACTCATTTCCTTTCTTTTCTTCACCTAAGCTTCAAAAAAAAAAAAAAAAAACAGATCTCGTTGGATCTGGTTTTGTAACTGTTCATCATTTTGGATCTTCAATCTTGCCGGATTTACACAAACCGGCCAAGATCTGTGTTGGCTCAAGCATCAACCTCTTCCACGAGCTCAAAACTAGCCATGATCTGAAGGAGTTTCAGATCTGAAGGAGGACGGATCTACAACATCAAACCAGTTGTGATCTGGTTCAAACCACGCTGGATTTGAGGCAAAACCAATCACTGTTTTGGATTTGCAAAGCCAGCCACTGGTTTGGTTTGAATCTACAAAAAAAATCAGCCCTCAATACACCCTCCAAACAGCTGGATCTATCCTCCCCACCATCAAAAAACCATAGCTGCAAGCTCAACATCGCCGGATTTGCTAGTGTCCATCGTTTTCTTTTTCTTGTTGTCGTTCTATTCATGTGCATTCTTGAACCGTAAAGACAAAGAACACCAGATTGGTGTGTGCTGTCCGCCATTGCCACTCTTCACCGTCAACACCTCTGTTTTAGGTGTTGCTGTTGTTGCATCCAACTATTCACAACACCCTACCGTGAAGAAGAAGACGAGCTACTGTCTGTGCATGCCATCCGTGCCTGTGTGTTGGTGGCAAAGAAGAAGAGGAAACAAGCAGCTATGCGTGATTTGGTTTGTCCGGTTACCTGCCGTCTGTGGTGAAGAAGAACAGAGCTGCAAGCTCTATTTTCCTGTTGCAGCTCACCGTGGAGGAAGAACAGAGCTACAAAGCTCTGTTTTCATTGCTGGTGCATCTCCATTTTCCAGCTGCTAGTGCGTCTTTAGTTTTCGTTGCTGCTGGTGATCCTAGAACGTGATTTGGTCCAGCTGCTGCTGCATTCTCGGGCGTGATTTGGTTGCCCAGGTAGCTGCAATCCGTGGTGAAGAAGAACAGAGCTGCAAGCTTTGTTCTCCGCTGCAGCTCACGTGGAAGAAGAAGAGCATAGCTGCTCACCGTGAAGAAGAAACCTGCTGCAGCAACTGTTGCGTTCTGCTCGTGTTGGGGAAAGGGGAACCAGCCATTGCTGGTTTCTTGAGGCTGTGGTCGGACTGGGGACTGTCGTGGTGCAGCTGCTGTTCGTCATTGAGCTAACTGCTGCGTGTTGTGGTTGTGTCCGAATCAATGAAGAAGAAGCAAAAACAACTACTGTGCATTAATGGTGAAAATGCAATTTTGCTTTATGATGGTGTTAGTGGATTAATTCTATAACGTGAAGTTGAATATGAAAACTTGGATGTGTTACAGATCTAGGACTTTCGAACTCATGCGAGCCGTTGCAAACCCCTTCGAATCAGAATTAGTACATCAAATCACAGTTCAAAAGGGATCGAGCAGCGAAGAGGTATATTTTTGCTAATTTTCTTCGATGGCTGAAAATTTATTTATTATTTGTTATTTCTGTGATTTTGACGCGCAAAATGAAGTCTAGGAAATCAAGTCTTCATGTAGAAAAAAAATATATAAATATATGAAGTTGAAGCCAAATCAATATTTTAGTAGATATATTATTTCGCTGCATATGGATTTTGAATAGATGGTTCAGATATGATTTTGTAGATTTAATTTCTAATTTAATTGAGAGTGAATATACATGGTAGAAGAAGTATTATATGTACATTCCTAGAATTCTAAATTTATGAAAGTTAAAAATTTCGTGAAAAATGAATGCGAAGGATGCAACACAAAGCTTAGAAAGTTTCACATGACGAATGATATTTTTAGGAGATTAGCATAAATTTTAGATTGAGAAGTCTTATTTTGTTCGTAACAGAGTTACTTTTAATATAAATATAAATATAAGAAGATTAGAAATGTCTTACGGAAGTAGAAAATAGTTACTTGAGGGTGGAAAGAAACTTTAAGGGATTTCTAGATGTTGAAAATCTAATTCATCTAAAGTGAAGTAAAAATAAGAAATTTTGGGTGAATAGGAGGAACTCAAACTTAATTAATTAATTATCTTGACTTTTATTTCAGATCAAAATTGTTGAGGCGATGCGGAGGCACGAGCGACTCCTAAAAAAATTATGTGGGTGTGATTATCATTCTCCCTAGCCTTATTTAGATTTTGAATGCAAAACATGATGCGTGTTTACATTTAATGTAACTAGAAGCATGCTAGGATATTCTGTGAATTTTAGTTTGGAATGATGTATGTGAATCCATAATGACTGGTTATATTGCTTTAGTATTTTGCACAGTTAGTTCCATTGAAGCATTTTTCTTGAATGTCCAAGCATGCGAAATTCTTCATTTGAAAATTTATTTTTACTTTGATGGCTGATTGGCATGACTTGGAATGAATTTTGAAATTAAAGAAGATTAAGGGATGATTAAGAACACACGTACTAGGGCGATGGACGAGCCAACGACGCATCGTGAGTCTTCTTGCGATGGACTAGCCTTAAGCGCATCGTAGGTACCCCCACTAGAGAGCTGTCTGTGACAGCTGATATGGTCTTCGAAAGCTGGTAATGGCTGTAGAGCGTTACCCCTTTCTTAGGCTGTGGTCCCCACGGTATGGCTGTATAGCGTACCCGGATTCGCTCCCGGATCACAGGGCTTACCGAGAGGGTTATGAACTCTTCCGGTCTTCAGTTATAACAAACAAATAAATGTGTGAAACGCCTAATGTAATGTAAGTGTTTGCATGTTTGATTTTCTGGTTTAAATAATGCTAGCGATGTATAGGTATGATCCACTGGGCTCTCGAGCTCACCCCTTTCTTTTCAAGTGATTTTTGAGATAGCACGAGTCGACGAATATCGCGGAAGACTCAGTTGTTTTGAAACCTCGCCGAAGAGGTTGATAGTCTTTGCTGCGCATTTTTATTTTTTTTCGTATTTGACTAAACTGGGCATGTGCTCATTTTCCTTTTTCCTTTTGTTTTAGACATTTTACACATGACTAGACGTCTGGGATTATTTTGAAGATTTTTAAATTGTTTAAATTTGAACTCAATGTTTTTATTTCATTTGAAATTGCACCTATCCATTTTATTTAATTAGAAGTTTGTTTCAAAAAAAAATGGTGACTATTTAAAAATGATTTTATTATTGTTTGAAAGATAGAAACATAACCTGAGAACAGATATGAGAAATGATTTTAGTAGCGCTCCGGCTCTCGGCGGACGACGCGGCGGCAGCTTCCCAGTCGAGCGGGCGCACCTTCTGAGCGAGCGCGGCCCGAGGGAACCCGCAAGAGGGCCGGGGTGTTACACTAGATCATGTACAGGATAATTTTTCTCATGCACATTTAGTTGTCTAGATGCATAAGCAATCAATCGACCTTCTTGCATCAACACACCTCCCAAACCTATCAATGCTGCATCTGTATATATTACTAATCATTTCCAAGCTGTGAAAGTACTAACATAGGAGTAGTAGTCAACTTCTTCTTTAATTCCATGAAAGCATCTTCACATGCTGAGGTTTACACAAATGGTGCATTCTTCTGAGTCAGCTTTGTGAGTGGAGTGGCTAATTTAGAAAAGGCCTCTATAAACTTTCTATAATAGCTAGCTAGACCCAAAAAACTATGAATCTCGGTCACTATAGTTGGTCTTGGCCAATTGATAATAGCCTCAACCTTAGCAGAATCAACAGAAATACCCTATGCACTTACTACATGACCCAAAAACTCCACCTCATCTAACCAAAATTCACATTTGCTAAATTTAGCATACAATCTATGTTCTCTCAAAGTCTTCAAAGTGATATGGAGATGTTGTTCATGATCTTCTCGAGTCTTAAAATATGAGGATATCATAAAAAAACACAATAATGAACTGATCAAGATATGACTTAAATACCATTTGCATTAAATCCATAAACATAGCAAGAGATTCATAATGACCATATCTGGTTCTAAAAGCAGTCTTTGGAACATCTTCTTCTCGAACCCTTAACTGATGATACCTAGATCTCAAATCAATCTTAGAAAAGAATTTGGCACCATTCAATTGATCAAACAAATCATTAATGCAGGGCAAAGGATATTTATTCTTTATAATTACCTTATTTAGCTGATGATAATCAATACACAACCATAAGCTTCAATCCTTCTTCTTTACAAACAATACAAGTGTGCCCAAGGTGGCATATTTGGGTTAATAAACTCTTTAGTCATCGACTCATCTAGTTGTACTTTAAGTTCTTGCAATTCTTTTGGTGTCATTTGGTATGAGAGAATGGAAATAGGCTTAGTATTAGCACCAATTCAATAACAAAATTATAACACCCCGATTCTCAATCGGACCTCCCATTACGTGCTATGGGTTGTCGCCCATTGAGAATCGAAATGCTACTGAAATTCTCATTCTGTCAAAATCTTTTTCTTCAATTTAAATTTCTAATCAGGTAGTTAATTTTAGAGAAATATCTCAACACACATTTCGCACAAAATAAAAAGATCAAAATAATTTTTCAATACATTCATCGGATTTCCACAGTTAAATAAAACAAACTTAAATCATAGATTACAAATCATAAATCACGCAATGAAATCAATTTAAACTTTTTATTAAAATAGAAAATGTTGAACATATAATATTGTTCAATAATCTAATCGACTAAATTTAAAACCAAAATAATTACATGAAAATCAGTCCAGTAGAAATAAACAAAATACGACTTCCAAAGTCTGCTATCCCGAATAATCTCTCCATGAGATTATCAATCAATAGTGAGAGTCTTCTGACATAGATTATGATACTATATGTCCAAGTGTACCTAAAAAATAAATGAGAGTGAGCTCAATAGCCCAGTAGATCATTCCTACACATTACACGCATTATACAGATTAAAACCCAAAACATTACAAACGCTTTCAAACATTAGGCATTTCAAACATTCATTTGATTTTAATCGAAGCCTAAAAACAAAAAAGAGTTGAGATGCTTTTCGGTATTCCCTATGATCTGAATCAGAAACACATCTTAGGTAATGCCCAAGGCTGATTACCTATCAGAATCAAAATCCAAGGAAGTGTACTTGCTAACACGGAGTACCATCTCTCAAGGACTTCTAGCTGTTCCAAACAACTTAGGGTTGAAAATACCTACGATCCGCCTTGTAGCTCGTCGATCTCAAGTGGTGGCATATAGGAAATACCGCCTCGATCCACTTTAGGCTCGTTGATCTCACCGGTACGTGGATTTTTAATAATCCTTCATCTTATTTTAGCTTCACAAACAAGTTCAATTACACCAAGCATTTCACAATCCAATAGATAATAAATCAAATTATGCATGCAAGTGAGATAATAAAGTGCATGAGTAAACTATGAAATCTAAATGCATGTTTTCTATTCAAGCATGTCATGAAATAATTATGTGTAAATTGAAATAATTTATCACAAAATCATCTAAGCACACCAAGCAATTTCAATCAATTTCATAATAAAATTCTAATAACCTAAAATTATTCAAACAAATGCTTTGAATTTAAAATTCATATAATATGTAAGAGCAAGGAAATCACGCTCACCTGATTCCGCAAATCTTCAGCGCTACCTTGCTTTCGTTCGAGCTATTCAATATTCTAAAATTGTAAAATCTGTAATTTAATCATTAATAAAACTTTTCTAAGTTCTTAACTCATATTCAATTTCATCCAAAAAAAACTCTTATGCTTAAATAATTTCTAGAATAATTATAAAGTTCAAATATTAATCTTAACTAATTATATTCGGGTTAAAATAAGGTTCTCTAAAGCTGAAATAAAATCATTCTTATTTATTTATAGATCTTCAGTGTTTATTAAAATTATGTTCAAAAGTACTTTTATGCTTCTATTTTAGAAAAATAATATTTCTTCTAATTTAAACTTTTAATCTAAAAATAGAAAATTCTAAAAAATAATTTTTTTAAGCCTTTACAATTCATTAACTTCTAAATAATTTTATTTAGATCAAAACACATAATTTTAAAAACACTAAGACTAGAAAATAATCTGTCTCATGTTCATTTAATCTTATTCTAAATAAAATAAAGTTTCTATCTCACTTGAAAATCTCCACAAATTTAAATAATCTATTCATATCATAATTAAATTAGTTACGAATAAATAAGACTTTTAAATATTATAAATTTAATTTCAAGCCTAAAATTTCATTCTTTTCTTATAAAAGATTTTTTTAAAGCTTCTAAAAGTTTATATTTTTTTTTGTTTTAAATTAACTAAAATAATTAAATTTTAAATCTCTAATATTATTTTTCATCTACTACATAAAAATTATTCCTAATTAAATTAAAATTATATTTATAAAATCTTTTAATTTAAATTTATAAAAATATTGAACTTTCTTTCAACTATTCTAAACATTCTGAATAAGTTAGATAATTTTTTACAACTAATTTTGAATTAACTTCTATTCAAGATAATAAAAATAAATAAATAAATAAAATTTTATTTTTAATACCTTTCAAGTAAGAGTCCAAAATTAGTCATCCTTCACCGTCATCTTCGCGCAAACCACGTCCACTTGGGAATCCCTTATTGCTATTCATTCCTCGTGTAGATCGCACCAGCTGCCATTTTCTTCTTCCCGTGAATACAACAGTAGTGCACCAGTTAGCTAAAATGCACAACCACAACCACGTTCAGCCTCTTCCATTCACGACCAACAAATTTCAATTTTTTAGATTTGGTTCTTCTTTCTTCTTTTTCACTTCAATCCAGCCCCAAATCAAGCACACACATGCTAGTTGAAGCAAGCTTCTGTTTGTCTTCGACCCATGAACGCACCAGCAACATACACGTAGCTGCCGGTTCGTTCCTCTTTGTGTGACAACACCACCAGATTTCTTCTTCACGGTTTTACAACAATAGAAAAATACCCAAACTAATTTTTTTTGCCCCAAATCACGTTCTTCGTCTTGTTCTTCATCCATGGTCCAGCAAACACACAACCAGCTGCTGGAAATTTTGTTCTTCACGGCCAGCTCGTTCTTCATTTCAGCTTTCTTCTTCGTTTGAGTGCAATAATAACAACCAACAACAATCACACAAAAAAACTAGAATCAAACACAAACTAGCCACACACACCACGACCAACAAAATCTCGGTTTTTCCATTCTTCACGGTTAGCAACCAGCAAATGAAACCCCTATTTTTCTGGTTTTTGTTCTTCAGGGATTAGCCGAATTTTCTTCATCTTTTTCTCTCCTTGTTCGTCAACAAACATCACGGCCAGCAGCTTCCATGATGCACCAGCAACCTGTGCACACCATTGCGAGTTTTTTCTTCATGGTTTCATGCCCAACCGTAGCCAAAATTTCAAATTTTTCTTCACTTCGTCACAGCCAACACGTAACAGCCATGTTTCATTTCTTCTTCATTTTTAGCTCCATCATCTTTCACACACAACCAGCTGCAACATGTTCTTCATCATCACAACCAACTAAAATCCCCAAATCGCACCATACAAAAATTGAAAAAAAACCAGGTTTTCTTGTTCTTGTTGACCGTCAAAACAGAGCACAAACAAGCCCTAGATCTTGCTTTCTTCTTCCTTATTTTTGCCATTTCACCCAAATCAAATCCCAATCAAGAAAATCTACATCTTTCTTCTCTAAATCGCGGTCTTCGTTCTTCAATTTTTTTGGTTTTCTTTTCAGCACACCAGCTCTTCATATTCATCTTATCCAAGTCGTGATACAAGAAATTTCCACATTTCCTTTTTTTTTTTTTTTCCCTAAAGCTTAGCTTAGAAGCCAAGCTTCCATTTTTTGTTTATTTTTTTAATGTTTTCTCAATCAATTAATCTTGTTGTTTGTTTTGTTTTGTTTTTTTTGCTCTATCCAATGATCTTCAAGAACAAGCTTTCCTTGGTATTTTATTTTATTTCGGTTTTATTTTATTTTATTATTTATTTATTTTTTTTAAATCAATCAATATTTAATTTTTCTATCTGAAACAAATTTTGAATTTTAATCCACAAAAATTTTAAATCAACTAAAATTTCATTTATTTGATTATATATTTTTTTTTCAATCAAACATATTTCGTTCAACTAATATTTATTTTATTTATTTTATTTTTTTCATATTGTAAGGACTATTACTTATTTTTTGTTTTATTTTGATTTCTCATTTTTTATAAAATAATATTTCATTTTATATTGATTCGCGACATAGCGCGTTCGCAAAATTCCGAAGTGTTACAAAAATCTATCTCCTGTTTAGGTGGTAACCTTAGCAAATTATGTGAAAACACATAGGAATACTCATAAACTACAGGAATATCAGCTAACTGTATGCCTTTTGCCTTTTTCACCATTAAACACATATCAAACAACATTCCTACTTCTTTATCTGTAGTCATACAACCTCAAGTAGAAAGTTGTGAAGATGTCATACCTTTATACACAAATGAGGGTTGACCTAATATTTGAAAGACTACTTTTTTAGAAAAGCAGTCAACACATGCATGATAAGCCTCTAAGCAATACATGCCTAGAATAACATCAAATTCTAAAAATTCTAAAACTCTAAGATTCACGATCATTTTATGACTGTCATATTTTACCATACAATTTTTACACACCATATTTAGATATATTCTTTCCCCAACTGTTGTGCTCAAAATCAAAGTTGTGTTAGTCCTAATAGGTGATAAATGTAGTCTATCTACCATATGTCTAGCAATAAAGTATAAAATTGATCCAACATATATTAAAACATACATAGGAGTGTCATAGATATCGATAATACCTTCAATAAGCTGTGTTGGAATCAGGATCGGGCTCTTTTACTGCTCTAGCCTGTTCATGTATCCCAGCTACAGCGCCACCTCCCTGAACAATAGAAGATCTCTGGGGTGCAGATTGTGGACACTGAAAAGCTCTATGTCCTGGCATCCCATACCTAAAGCAAGTAAATAGTAGTCTACCTGATCCAGAAGCAAAAGATGCAACTTGAGACCCTGTATCTCTTGTTGCCATATAAGGTCTATTCCCAATCTGTTGTTGTGATCACCTTGGCTGTGGTACACCTCTCCCTACCATATGTGATGCTGGTGGTGGTGTTGGCCCTATCACAACTGGAGCTGCAGATGTCTCCATTCTGCTACCCTGACAACTATATCTGAGCTTCTTATTAAGTACTAGCCTTCTTTTTTTGAAAATATGGTCTCCCTGCCATAGCTAGACTCATCTGTCCTACTGGTGCACTCTGTGTAGTTGGCAATGTCGCAACCCTTTCATAGAAGTGACGTCACGACCGGCACATAATACCATATACGCTATATCTACGTATATAGTACTATGTCAGCCTCTCATTGTTAATCCTACTCAATATCCCTACATAAATTTTGACAGAGTCTCTTCTAAAACTTTGACTCATCCCAAAAAAATTTGTCACCTAATAAACAAAATTGTGATCCACAAATATCCACAGTATATTTCATATATCATTCACAAATCAAAAGTATTTTTCACTCTCATCTTAGTGAAAATAAACTAATATCTCTCTGGTGATATTACATATACAGTGATAAGTATAATTTTACAAAAGTAAAACTAAAAAAAAAACAGATAAGCCCACGCACGTAGTAAAACTGGAAGAGCTGTTTACTCTTTTTGCGCTAGCCTTTTCCCTTTTCATTCAGTTTCTGAAATGTTAAAAATTGAGTGAGCTACAACATGCCCAGTGAATATTCTTTATCTAAGGCATTTAGATGCATTTAAATAAACATGCAAATTTTCAAATCAAATAAAACATTCAAATTCAGCATACTCATTTACAAAATACATAAATGCATTTAACATAGTGCTCATGCCAATTTAAAACAATCATGCACCTCCTTATCCTCCCATTTAAAACAATTATG